>JAFEMH010008155.1:0-60878 GCA_022495995.1 Adenophora triphylla var. japonica | reverse complement strand
CGCCGATTTCATTAATCGTGCTTGCTTTCTTTACCATGCATTGCATCATCATTGCATCTTGGATATCTTTGCATACTTTGAAACGGGAAATAACCCGAAAAATAGCAAAAGGAGTGGAACTGGAAAATTGATCCACATGCGTGTCGTACGGCTTTCAATCCTCGTTGGATTCGGCCAGGGCGACCTCGGTAACTTTAATTCCACAGGGAAAAATCATGGATTAATCTGGCGAGTCCTAGCGGCTTGGGGCTATTCGGCTCCATGTTGGCCCAGGCGGCGGGGCTCCCGAGAAAAATTTACGTGCTTATGTGTTGCATTTTCCCCAGTCCGAAAATCATTCCTTTAAAACACATTTATGTAGAAAATCTCTTGTTTTAACTCAAAAAGGAACCATTTTTAGGAGACCGCACACTATTCTGGCGCACTTTGATATATCACCTTCTTGCACGCGCGTCCTTCAAACCCGAAAGTGGTGGTTCCAGTGCGGTCACTGGACAGGCCCATTACGATGCTCCCAGGGGCGCGCACGGAATCATCCCAACCTCCCCATGGCGGCCCGGTGTCGACCAATGCACAGTCCGTGTCACACGTTTCAAAAAACCGTGACTTTTGGTTGGTTTTTGGTCTAGTCCGTGTCATATAGCCCAGTTGCATACCCTCGTAAAGGTCAAACCTTAGTTCATAACGGAAGAAGAACTCTGTCAAAATTCCGACAAGGAAAAATTGGCGAGATCTCGACTCCAACATTGACTATTGACCTTGACCCGCACGGAATGCGTAAGAGTCAAGACCGAGTCTTTGCCAACAAATCAAAAGATCTTTCGCTCAAGCGAAGCTCTGCCAAAATTCCGACAAGGAAAAATTGGCAAGATCTTGACCGGCATTGACTTCGATTTCGACTCACGCACTGCGTATGCAACGAAGTTCAATGTGACACTGTGTCATCCGGCTTTTTACCGCCCAACCCATGCCTATTATTCTCTCGGACATTACCGAAAAGTCAAAAACCGTCATTCGCTCAAGCGAAACTCTGTCAAAGATCCGTCAAGGCAGAGAGACGAGACTTTCCCGGTATTGCCTTGACTATAATCCGCATCGCTCGTGCATTGAAAAGTCCTATGACCCGCTAGACCCGATAGGAGCGTTCTTTACTCTCGGTCGGTGGGATCCGCGTGCCCTATAGGACCCTCGCTCGGGGCTGTCCACCCTGGGAGGTCGAAATACAGGTGGAATACGAGGGGCTTATAGACGTAGTGACGGAACCCACTGATCCAGGATCTAGAGTAGTTGTGAAAAAGATGGGCAGAACCCCTTTTCCAACCAATTAGAGATTAATAAAAGACATTGTTTTAAGTAAACTTGAACAATTAGTGTAATCATAATTGCATGTTCCTATCTCTGAAATCCCTAATCGAGACCTTTTCGGTCCGATCTCCGTTTTCCTCATCCCGACCTTTCATGGTCAAATCCCTAATCGAGATCTTTTCGGTCCGATTTTTGATTTTCTTATCCCTACCTTTCATGGTCAAACCCTAATCGAGACCTCTTCGGTCTGATTTTTGATTTTCTTGTCCCGACCTTTCATGGTCAATCTCTAATCGAGACCTCCTCGGTCCGATCTCCGATTCCCGACTCGACCTTTCATGGTCAAATCCTTAATCGTGACCCCCTTCGGTCCGATCTCTACTTCCAATCTTGACCTTTCAAGGTCTCGTCTTTTCCGATCAATTAGGATTAGGAGAAAATGCGTTTCGAGCAAAAGTTAAAGCGATAAGGGCATGTTACTTGAGCCTTCAGCCTAAACACTTACCTTCGAGTCTAAACCTTACCTATCCCCGAGTCTAAAACTTACCTATCCCGGAGTCTAAACCTTGCCTATCCCTTTCCCGCAGTGAAAAAGAAGTGAGCGAGAGTCTTGGGTCAGGCGGCTTTCGGTTCGAGACAGGTTCATCGGCTCGAGAGAGTCGGAATGGCGGTTGTGACGAAACGGTGAGGGTATGGGAAATCGAGATGATTAGGAAGGAAGAGTTAGTCCTGGCTTTGGAAAATGCCCGGAAGGATCATGAAAAGCAGTTTGTCATTGCTCATCGGTGCTCTTAGCCGCAATGGAATCCAAGTAACAATTGAGTCCAGCGGTTCTGCGGTAGTGGTCGAAGATGAGACTCCGAGTAGCCATCTCGGTTCCCCCGGCCTATAACCAATACCTTCCTCCATCCACATATGATCCCTTGCCAAGGACCACTTCTCCTCGGTCCTTTCCAACATCCCGGCTCATCGGGGCCCCATTGCCCTCGGCTTCTCGAACGGATTGGATTTCACCCCACTTATCCTCGGTCTCAGCCAATACACCGCCGGTTTATGCTCCAACCTCACATAATCGGTTTGAGATATGTGGCTATGTTCAAGCCCCTATACCCGCTTTGAATGCGATCATGAGTTGCCAAAGGATGAACCGAGTTTTATTTGTTACCTCTAGGACTTAATGAATTCAGTGATCGGTTCGCTACTACAAGTCCTGTTGCCGATTCCGGTAGCCCAAGAGTCCCCGTTGACCCCTATGTGGCAATGTTGATGGAGCAAGTGAAACAGATGCAAGAGAAGCTTGACCTCATGATGAGTATCAATACTCCCTTGACCCAAGATGTCGGACCGGGCAAGGAAATGACTCCACCGAGCATAACCCAATACCAAGCGGCAACCGTATCGGCTCGGCACCGGTACCTCACAAAGGAAAGAATGTCACGACTTCCTTGGCCAAATCCAACAGGTGGAACCAATTGGACAATGGGAATCGAGTCTTGAGAATAACAAGGTCCCAGAAAACCTCGCTCCTTTCACTTTAACAATACGAGAGATGCCTTTAAGCAAGATTACTGGAAGAGCTAGTGAAAGAAAAAGCGATAAAGCCAGCTGGAGAATTGGAAGCCCGGGAACCCCGGTATTCGGTTGGATGAGTCCAAGCATTGCCTTTTCCATCAACACCATGGGCACAACACGATGATTGCACCTATTTGAGGCATGAGATCCGAGAAATTGATAGAAGATGGGAAGCTTGAGAACCTCCATGGGCCAAAGACAGAAAGTTATGACAAGAGGTCAATTCAAGAAGTGCAAGGTCGAAACGTCGGCTGATGATTTTGGGATGCCCATGAGCAAAGTTTTCAACGATTTGGTGAAACGAAGCCTTCTCACACCTCTCGAGAATCATAAGCCAAGAAACCCCAAGTAGAGTTGACGGGACCAAGTTACGTGAGTACCACAAGCATTATGGTCATGTGACAGGACAAGTGTGTGGATACGAAGAAAGAAATTCGGTGGGCGATCTACGAAGGAAAGCTCAAGCTCACTGGCGGTCCAACCCGCGAAGAGTAGCTAGACTAGGGTTTACCTATCCTTAAAAAAAAAAAAAAAAAAAAAAAAAAAGGAAAAATAGTCTCTCAGTCGACCTTCGTAGGTTCTAGTACTTTTTCCTTTCAATCAAGTCCTCTATGGACATTGTAATGAATCTTCAATTTTCTATAAAAAGTCTTCTTCTTTTCTTGCTAGACTTAAGACATTATTTGCACACCTACATTACATTTAATGAAATGGTTTTATTTTATATGATCACTTGCATTGCTCCACAAATAATCTCTCGAAATAATTCACGTTCCGATTAATCAGTGTGAGAAAGTCAACTAATGCCATCAAGCCATACACTTTCCTCACCCCACAAAGGCCTTCATCAAAGCCATACACTTTCCCAAACCATGTCCACCTTCATCTTGACCAAGTCAACGACGGCGACAACATCAAGGAACGACAAAAAAAGGCCACTCGGCTTCGAAAGATTGACCCGTGTCGACAACAACCTAGGGGCTTGGCTTAGACTTCAAGGGTATCAAGAATGTTCAAGCAGGGGCTCGCCTTGGTCCTCGGGTGCTCTAGAAAATAAAAAAAAAGAAAAAGAAAAAAAATGTGTGTAGTGCAAAAAGAGTAATACCCAGCTAGACTGAAAATCCCAGAAAAGGGCAGTCTAGGCAAAAAACAGGGTTGCACATATATAAAAAAAAAAAGAAGAAGAAATCTTGGTGCAAAAAGAGTAATGCCCAGCTAGGCTGAAAATCCCAAAAAAAGGGCGGTCTAGGCAAAAAACAGGGTTGCACATAAAAAATAAAAGAAAAATGAGGCCAAGGACCCAGCGTTACCAATCAAAAGCTTGACGGACAGGCAAGACCAAAGCTCAAAAAATGAAAGTTGTCGACACAATGGGGGCGTCGAAGCAAAAGCAGAAGCATTTCATAAGCCTTTAGGCATATGCAAGTCCTTTCTCCCCAATGAAAGACGAGAATCGAGAAAAGCTATTGAAGCAGCCGTCCAAGAATGACTTGGTCAAGGAATCATCCCGAGGCCCATGCCTCATCATCCAGTCTTCTCATCCTAGCCTTTTCACTAAAGGAACCACAAATCCCATTTCCCAAAACAGTCCGGCCAAGGCCGAACTACGGCGACCTGAGCTCCTCACAATGAGGGGAACGTAGGCAACCAGCAATGGTCCGGTCATAAGCATATCCAAATTACCGAAAACCCGGTCTCATCAAATGACCTCTCCCATGGACACAGTCAAATCCCAGAAAACCCGGTCTCATCAATGACCTCCTTATACACAAACCTTTCTTTCACACCAGCCAACCTTGATCCGCGACACTGGTTGACTTTCTCCTCATGACTAATAAGAATGTTTTTTTTTATATCGAGATTAGTGGTTGAATAACCCGAACATCAATAAAGGGTTTTAAGCAATCTTGTGATCATTGTAAATAAAACAAGTTTTCAGATGTCTTGACAAGTCTTCTCTTTCTACATCTTAGGAAAAATAGTGCTAAACACTGATTTTCTGTCAGCAGGGGCTTCCATACACTTTTACCAACCTTTCTACGCTTATACTCTCTCAAAAGAGTCAGACCCAAAGCGAGCTTTTGTGCCTACATCGAATAAGGCCATCAAAATAACACAAGATCGGGATCTATTCCCACCTTTCGAAAAATATGCCCCTGCATGTATAAATTTCTAAGAATATTGTCTTTCACATTTCCTTTAGGTTGACTGATCGACTAAGGAAAATAAAAAAAAATAATAAAAAAAAAAGAGAGAGAGAGAAGGATAGGTTTTCCCTCTTCTGCCACAATTCGCATTAGGGCCGCTCTCGAAAACTCTGCCAAAGCATTCCTTTAAGCTGGGGCTTCTTTAGCCATTTTCGGGGTTCGCATCGGGTTCTTCACTAGGTCCCTAGATGGGTTCAGTTTGTTCGAGATCAACCTTAGGATCACTTCCGCGGTACCGGTCATATTGGGATTTTCGCTAGGTCACCGGGTGGGGCTTCGCCAAGTCACTTCGCCTACTCAGTTCATTCAACCGGGGCTTTGCCAAATGAAAGGATCTTTCCTTGCTTTAGTAAGATATTGGGGCTTTGCAGAAAGTTTTTCCTCAGACCGGGGCTCCGATAAGTCACATCCATCCCTAGAAGAGAGGTTTGGTCACTTGAACATACGCTTTGGTTATAAAAGCCTGTCGCATCGACTTCAAGCGCGAGTTTAAGAAAAGGACCTTAATCAAGACCCGAGGTTTAAACCCGGTCTCAGCCCAAGGAGGAATTCTAGTCCACGTTGACAACATCTCAATAAAAGCAGCAGTTCAGTCCACACCCAAGGAATACGATTCCACTTGCTTGAAACCCGTCTTTAACAATTTCCAAATACATTCCCTATGTGCATCCAGCCCAGTCCCTACCATGTTTCCAAGAGAAAAATCATCCCTAGGCTCAAGTAACGTGCCAATTGCTAATGATAACGTTTTCTCCCAAAAGCGCCTTCGTTACTTCCGTTATAACGAGGTAACTCTAGGCGACGGTTTCCTAATTGTCAGAACGTCGAAAATCCTAGACATCGTTCCTAACTGTCTAGATGAAGTTTGAACTACGATCAAGGCTTGATTCCTCCGGGATACGTAGGTAGCCTTTCATAAAGGTTCAGCCATCCGACCACATTGGTCACCTTTTTCTTCCTCCATTCTCCAATGGTGCGTAAGCCTTTCATGAGAGTCCAATTTCCTGACCATATTGGTCACCTCTTTTGATTTGGCACATTCCTATGAAGGATTGGTTGTTTGACCTCCTAGGTCACCCCGTTTCCATCCTTATAGGGAGGGACTAATATCTCTTTGCCATTGTCCCAAGGAGGCCAGGTAGGTGACCTCTTTTGGTCACCCAATTCCAACCTCGTGTCGGCGATTCCAGTCCAGGCCAAAGGGCATGAAAAATTCAGGTTTAGGCTACTTATGTCACGCGACAAACCTAGCCAGTTGGCTTCTTATGTCGTGCGACATAATAAGCCACATCAGACATCAGCAATCTGCAACTTCCTGCTTTCCCCAGGGCACTCCCCGACTTGTCAAAAGCTGCAAATATCATCCATCCACCTCTCAAATGCATAAGGAAGGGTTCATTTACCCCATATACACTCATGCATTCATTTACAAGCTAAAAATCCATCCAAGTCATCCATTCAAACCATTTGTACATACAAAGTAGATCAAGTCCAAAAGTTGTGCATAAAAAAAATAATAACATGTGTTTTCCCCAAAGGGGGTACAATAACCAAAAGCCACAAATGTCTAGGGAAAAAGGGGCTACTACTGAGATCATCTCCATCACCCTCCTCATCTCCATCCTCGTCGTCATCCTCAGCCGCCTCTGGCTCATCGTCAGGATCGTCCGAAGGTGCCTCATAAGCTATGGTCCCCGTGCGATAGTAGTCGTCAAGCTCCGTGATGACGACAGAGTCAAGCTCGTAATCTGTGGCCGTCTCAGCTCCACCATCCTCATCCTCATCCTCATCATCATCGTCAATCTCAATGGAGTGCGTAAAGAGGCACATTTGCGATCTTTGTCCGAGGCGTCGGTCCTCTAGTGCTCAGCCCGGGTGCCCACGTCATCGAGCGGCTCTTCTTCCTTCTCGGTTGGCCGGGTGGAGAGATATCAATCGAACCACTGTGATCGGCATGATTCTTCCGGAGAAACTCATGCCTTTACGGAGCTTGCCAATCATGCCCACGGCGCCGGTATATGCCCTGGTCAAATGTACGTAAGCTTTGGCGAAAGCACATTACAGCGAGACATAAAAAGCGTCATAATGCGGTTCTTGATAACAAAAAGAGATGCAAGCAATCCAAAGAGGCGTAAGGAACGGTACTTACGGATCTAGAACCTCGCGGGAGCACCGAGATGAGGATGAGTGCAGGACATATCAATGTGAGCTCGCCTCATGCGACCGCCACCACGATAATCAATGAAAGTCGGGGCGAAAGGAGGTCTAGCTACGTAGCCGGTCGAAGGCCCCGCTATGAGCGCCATAACCAACCCGGTGCGTGGGGACCGAAGATGTCTAGCCACGTACAAAGTATAGTCCCCTCCCGTGTGTAGAGATGTCTTGCCATGCCTACAATCGAGCATCTACATTCGCCGGCTGGCGAGGCAACCACATCCTAGGCGGAGGATCATCGGGGATCCGAGCGTGCCTATTCGGCCCATCTGTGTCTATACACCCTCTCTCCTAGATACAAGGCGTCTCGGACAAGCCCACCGGTAGCTTGCGACACTCTGTGAAGTGCGCGGCGTGATCTAAATCCAAAGCGCCATAACGGCCGGTCCGGGGGAACAAGCTCGGCCTGCTGGAATCCCTCTCGGGCATGTCGGCGTGTCATGATACGAGGCCGTGATCTGCACCTCGAACCCTCCCGGGCGTCACAGTACATTTCTGGCATCCTTCGTCCACCGACGAAGAGCGGGAAAAGTGGTGGCAGGAAACTCATCTTTGATATTCCACTCATAACAGCCAAAGTACTCGTATGCCCAAGCCTGAAAAGGAGAAGAAAAGTCAAAACAGGGAAAACTAGGGATATAATGAAATGCGCTAAGGAAAAGAGATCAAGGTGAGAGAATACCTCGAAAGCCGGATGAAAGCGGTGAAGTACTTCGCCTTCCCTCGGCGACGTCATCTAGGGCCAAATACATCTCGGCTAAGCTGCCTCCCCCAGGATAGATTCCCGACGGTATCCCATGCTCTCAAAAGCTCCTACAACGAAACCAAGGCGGTAGGCGCTGTTAATGAACGGCATGTCGGAAAATCCCACCCATAAGAAAGCCCTAGCCAATCTCTCGGTTCTCAGCCGGCTCTCAATGGGATCATCTCGCACAATGTAGTGCCTGCTCTGCCCCTCGATCAAGCCATGCAACTTGCCTAACTCATATCCATTCCCCTTCTTATTGTGGGGAACGAAGCCAAGTAAGCCCATAAAATCGGCATCGGCAATCGTGCAGGGCTCGGCTCCTGTGCGAGGCTCCTCTAGGTAGAGCGGCTCATCCGTGAAGGGCGATCTGTAATGATCGCAAAATCTAGCGGAGTGATCGTCGTCTCACCCCAAGAGAAGTGAAACGAATGTGTAGTCTCCCACCAATACTCTCTGAAGGCCCTCACCAAGTCTACACTCCTCTGAGTGTCTCCCATGGCCCTCGCCATCTCGAAAAATCGTCCTAGCCCGACAGCATAAATCATGCCCTTAGGCGAATGTATGCGGTCTGGCTACCCGGCAAGCTACGCCATAGCACGCCAATCGCCTCGGAGAGCCACGGGTGCGTAATTTACTGCAAGAAAACATGGCACAAGTATCAATATTTCGTGCTATTTCTTGAAATCATCTCAAGCAAAAAGTAGGTCAAAATGGATCAATGTATGGCATGCATTTACGCATTACATTTCCTAGATTCATTCATGTTGCGAGGCCAATCCATATGAAGTTCAAATGCAGTCTGAAGAAAAACTCAGTTCAAATCAATTTCGCACAAATTGAAAAATTTTCAAGAAACCCTAGGTTTCTTACCTCTTCCTTCTTCGTGACATCCGAAGTATGCTCATCGAGCTGTGGGTAGAAATCTCCTCTTGGTGCTTCCGGAAGAAACGGCCGTTGATTCCTTTGCACCCCCTTTCTTCGAGTAGCTAAGTTGGCATGTTGAGAAGCCCTCTTGGTCGGATAGAGCCTAGGAGGCATTCTTCAATTGAATCGGACTAAGAAGTGTTGGATTTCTCTCGATTTCCTTCGAATCCCCCTCTCTGATGTTCGCCCTCTCTCTTCTCACTGTCGCCTCCCTCTCAATTTCAAGCCTAATTAAATTTCAAATGGCGACTGTGCGTATTTTTAATAAATCTGTCCACAGGGCCTGTTATGTCGTGCGACATACTAAGCCCCTGTGGCTGATTTTTACCATTTTGCCCCCGAAGGCTCCATTTTACAATTTTGTCCCCCCGTAGGCTTCTTTTACCCTTTTATTGCCCCTGGCATTTTCAATCACTTTCAATTCAGTTTTCCCTCTAGTGCCCCCGAGGCCTATTTTACAAATTTACCTCTGTGATTCAGTTTATTTGCCCTTGGCATTTTCAATTTTATTTTTCAAATAATCAGGATACATCCCAGTTTTCTTTACAAAAAATTATTCGGGTGCGTCCCACTTTTCTTTACAAAAACTATTGATTCCTTCCAACTTCTCTACAAAATCCAACCTTTTTCGCAATCTCCGTTATTCCGTTATAACGGGATAACGTTAGGTGACAGCCTCCAGTAATTGTCAAAATTAGGTGACAGCCTCCAGTAATTGTCAAAATTAGGTGACAGCCTCCAGTAATTGTCAAATTAGGTGACAGCCTCCAGTAATTGTCAAAATTAGGTGACAGCCTCCAGTAATTGTCAAAATTAGGTGACAGCCTCCAGTAATTGTCAAATTAGGTGACAGCCTCCAGTAATTGTCAAATTAGGTGACAGCCTCCAGTAATTGTCAAAATTAGGTGACAGCCTCCAGTAATTGTCAAATTAGGTGACAGCCTCCAGTAATTGTCAAATTAGGTGACAGCCTCCGAATTGTCAAATTAGGTGACGGCCTCCATTAATTGTCAAAATTAGGTGACGGCCTCCGGTAATTGTCAAATTAGGTGACGGCCTCCGGTAATTGTCAAATTAGGTGACGGCCTCCGGTAATTGTCAAATTAGGTGACGGCCTCCGGTAATTGTCAAAATTAGGTGACGGCCTCCGGTAATTGTCAAATTAGGTGACGGCCTCCGGTAATTGTCAAAATTAGGTGGCCTCAATGGTGTCAAAATTAGGTGACGGCCTCCGGTAATTGTCAAATTAGGTGACGGCCCTCCAATAATTGTCAAATTAGGTGACGGCCTCCGGTAATTGTCAAATTAGGTGATGACCTCCAAGTAATTGTCAAAATTAGGTGACGGCCTCCGGTAATTGTCAATCGGGTGACATCCTCCGGTAATTGTCAATCAGAGGTGACATCCTCCATTAATTGTCAAAATTTCAAGGATCCTCGACATCGTTCTTAACCTATCTAGTGATGCTCGAACTACGATTATGGCTTGATTCCTCCGGGATACGTAGGTAGCCTTTCATAAAAGGTCCACCACTCGACCACCTTGGTCACCCAATCCATCTCGGCATTCGCCGATTGGATCCTTTTCTATCGACAACCCCACTCGCCCTGCAAGTGACGTTGCCGAGGGCTTCTGTAAGTACCCAAATGGCTCATGCCTTAGGTTAATTTTCCGGCAATTTCGGTAATTTTTCCGGTAATTCCGGATTTTCCTAAAGTTCCGGAACAATTCGGAGCTGTTCCAAGCCTTTTAAGGGCTGAAGTGAATGCTTGGTGATTAAGAAACACGTTTTTCTTAATCCCAAAACCCTTCTAGAAGGCCGCCACCTTGCACGTTTCTAGAAGAAGCCGGATCTGGCTACTTATGTCGTGCGACATAACCCAGAGAAACCTTCTAGAAACCCGCCACCTTGCATGTTTCTAGAAGGAATCGCATGTGGCTACTTATGTCGTGCGACATAACCAGCCAGAGAGAGTTCTAGAACCATGCCACCTTGCATGTTTCTAGAAGGAAAACGGTTATGGCTTATCATGTCGTGCGACATAACAAGCCCATGCAGGCAGCCTATAAATAGAGGCCTTCACCTCTCATTTTGAACACACCTCCTCCACCCCTCAGTCCCCCTCTATAGGGAATACGCTCCAGAAGCCTCCTCTCACATACCCCTCAAATCACCTCAATCCTACCAAACTAATCACACACACACTTCCCACACACACACACACTTCCTATACATCAAGAACTCGAGGTTCTCAAGGATCCAAGGCCTGAACTCAGTCTCCGGAGGAGGACGCTAAAAGGCTCCTATATCTAACTTGATATAGGAGTTGTGGATCTTCAAGGGTAACGAGTTTCTACCCCTTTTCCACTCTCTATTTTCCTTTGAATATGAAATCTATGTGTTACATGCATTGATAATGTAGTATTCTGATTAAAGTTGCATGCTTTAGCTTCATATTACCCAGATCCACATTTTATTTCATTACATTTCATATAAAATCTCTGTTTTGACTTGGTTTTGCATGAACACTCAAGATGAGTGTGGATCCCTCATATCCACACCCTCTTGAAGTGTTCATTATCAATAAACATGCTCTCTGAGATTTGTTTGTGAAGTAACTTGACCATTTTGGTGCCTTGTTACCTCTCGCAAATCTCATGTTGTTTAGGCTTCGCAAAATGGCTTATTATGTCACGCGACATAGGCGGCCTATGTCGCGCGACATACATAGCCGCTTTGCGAGACTCCTTATCTTTTCAATTTGCAATCTGATGTTTTCCTTTTCTAATGCACCAATACGCATTTAAACTAAAACATTTGCATACGGAAGCGGCATCATTTGCATTAAAAGGATATCTTTTTCACCAAAATGACATCTTTGCTTTAATGGTGCATCCTTTGCACTCAAAAACCCCTTTTCACATTAAAGATGCATCTTTTGCATTTAAAAACTCATTTTCATACTCAAAATGCATACTTTGCATTAAAAAATCATTCTTTGCCATTTTCATGCATCATTTGTGCATTAAATGCTATTTTCCAACATAAAAATACATTCTTTACATAAAAATCTTTTCTTTGCACAAAAAGGCATCCCTTGCAACCAAAAGACATTCATTACACTCCAAAAATGCCATCTTTTCACTAAAGTATCATTTTTACATGCATTCCCCCATGTCCCCATTAGCAACCTTGGAACGGACCGGTGTAAAAGTTCTCATCTTTGCATCGTTCCTTCCATTAAAGGTTCCATATCTCTTTAGAAAGGGACACCTTGAACCCTATATCTCCGATTATCGCTTAAGAAAGAGTATGAAGCCTCTATACGAGCTCGACCGTCTTAAAGCGTAGGATTGATGGGCTAAGGACATTCCTTCCTAAAGAACCTCATCTTTGACCACAAGGAGAGTCATTCTCTCGATCACGCAAGTCCCGAGGGTCCCGAGGTTAAAATGCGATGATCACAAGTCACAAGATGAGGACGGGATCATAATCCCAAATACATAAATTCCAAGGAATCCCGAGCGACAACCAATAAATGGTTTGTACGTCCGGAAGACAATTTGGGACATTCCCTCCTTATTTTCAAACACATGCACACAAGAAAGCACGCAAGCAAGCACGATTAATGAAATCATGGGAGACTTGTTCCGGCAAGGCACCTTGGGTGAACGCCAAACGTTCTTCCCAAGGGGTAACTTAACCTCCGAACCCATAAAACCTTTTTTTCAAAGTTTTGAGGTAATCAAAATGGCGTGGCGACTCCGTTTTTCAAATTAAACCGGATGTCTTCAAACTCGCGTGAATCCAACAAAAACAAAATTTGGGGCACACATTCACAGGTTGCCATCCTGACGGATGTTCTGTATCCCCAGAGAGCAAGGTGGAGCTTGTCAGGCCAATCTCTGCCTCGGACATCCATTTTTCGAATGATGTTTTCCAAAGTCTTGTTTGCTGCTTCAACGGCTCCGTTAGTTTGGGGCCTGTAGGGAGATGACTTGTGACGGGTTATTCTGAACTCTGCCAGTAGCCTGTCGCATTCCCCTTCAAAGTGGGATCCATTGTCTGAGATGATTTCGGCTGGCAACCCGTATCTGCATATGATGTTCTCTTTGGCTTCCGGGTCGAGCGGTATCCAGGCATGTCTTTATAGGACCGTGTAAACACATCCATGAATTCTCAGGGCATCTTTTTCAGTTCCTTCAGAGAAACTACCAATCTGCGTCTCTTTAGGCTCTTCTGCAGTTCCCAGATTCACACTTGTCAAAACCTCTTCGGCAGCTTGGGCTCGATTTTTCTCTTTCCGAACAACCTACTTAAAGATTTCTTTAATATATTGTTCATTTAATGTGTCTGCTTCTTTATCTAGTGAATCATTATTAACTGTTTTTTTTTAAGTTATTTCATCATTAGTTAAAGTGGCAATCAAGGGATACTCAGAAAGGTTCATCATTTCATTGAGAACGAAAGGGAATACAGCGTTTGCTACAACTTTGTAGTCTTCAGGCGTAAGGCCCTCAGACGACTCGAGAGACTCGGACTTAATAATGAGAGACTCGGAGGACTTTTACATAGGTTGACACAAGGGGACGGGGGACCAATCCAAGCTTGGTGATCATTTCCTCCTTGGTTGCGGCCGGACCTGAGAGAGTTTCCCAACTCTTCAATGGCATTGCTATCAGGGGCCTCATGACTCGGGATTTGCGCTGTTCTCCTTCCTCAATCATTGCTATCATCTCTTTGACTGAACCGAAGTCGATCAGATCTGGCACCTGGACCTCTTCTCCGAATAACTGCTGCATAATCGGACCATCCCAATCATCTGAAAAGACTTCTGTGGCTTTGGCTTTCGGGATTGTCAGCTCAAACTCAGGCTTTGGGCCTTCTTGGACAGTCGGGACCACAGTGGCAAGCTTCTCGAACTGCTCTACTAGTCTTGGAACGCCTTTGAAATTATACTCACTTCCCATGGTGATGGTAGCCCCAGGTATCTTGGGTAGGTTCGCAAACATCCTACGGACTGGGTTGGCTTTGTTTCCCCTGGACTTTCTGAGGTCATCTTGTAGCTTCAGCCATCCCTCTGTAGGTTCTTTGACTGTGGCATTACCCTGCTGTGTAGGGCCTTTCACGAAGTAGTCACCCAAATTAGGACTGAAAGGGAGAGATTTAGGGCCGTTGACCGGGACCCTTCCTGTGGCAGCTTCTTCCCTTTTCCGGGCAATTTCTTTTTCTTTCGCGGTGTCCACCGAGGTGGCCTCATATCCCAGGCCGTGGCGAGTTTTCTGTCCTTTCACCTCAATAACTTTGTGAGTTCCTTGCTGATGCTTCCCCAGACCGAGACCGGGCAGGTAGCTCATTCTTCTCATCATCTTCAAGACTGGAGGGATCTTGTCCCGAGTGATCGTCAGATCTATGTTACAAACTTGGGCTTTGGGAGGCTCGACCGTGAAGCCTGTTAGCATGAGACCTTCCTCGTCATGTTTGATCTCCAGAATAGGTATCCCACCCGTATCAGTGCCCTCCAAAGTGACTAGGTCTCCATAAATGGTTGTCAAATCCCCATCCGAGACAAACTTCACACACTGATGTAGGCTCGAGGCAACCCCTTTAACTTGATGCAGCCAAGGTCTTCCCAGCAGGGCATTAAAGGTGATCGGGATGTCAATAACCTGGAATTCCACAGGTATCATCTTCTTGCCAAACCAGAGGGCCAAAGTGGCAACCCCAAGTACTGTGCGGGATGTAGAGTCGTAAGCTTTGGCTGAGAGGAGGAAGGCTTTAAATGTGGATTTAATGTCGAGCGAGACTCATGATCTTAGCCGGGAGGATATTCATCCGGACCCATTGTCAACCAAAACTCGGGAAGACGTCGTTCATCCAAACTGGTGTGATGAAGAGGGGCTCATTATGATCAGCTCCGAACTGAGGGAGGTCGAGGTCTGTGAAAGTGATTATATTCCCATAGTGAATGTTCCCAATCAACTGCACCACATCATCAGGAGTAGCATCAATAGGGACTAGCGTGCGGGCTAGGCTTTCTTCCAGCTTTAGCTTGTGGGGATAAGACGAGGTGAGCAGGGACCATAGAGAGATGTTGGCCTGTGTCTGTTTCAACTAGGTGAGCACAGGATCCTCCTTTTCGAGGCCAGGAGCTTCGGTTGTCTTAGCATAAGGGTTACGGTTCTCCCCAGGTGCTTGATCTGCGGCCTTTTTGTCTGTCTTGGGGTTCCCCTGGTAGATCTGCCCGGATCGGGTCAACAGGTTGACTTCCTCATCAGTCGCTTCTTGACTAGATTTCTTCAATGCTGCCAAGGTCAATGGGGGGGCCCTTTTGGCTACCGGCCACTGGTTCTGACGGAGTTTAGCAACGGTGAGGGACTGAGCTTGAGCTGTATTGGCTCCTTCCTGGGCAGCCTTTAAAACTGCTTCCCATGTCACAAGCTTTTGAACCCGAGATTGTGTTGCTGTCCCTTGGATGGCCCACAGAGCTAGGGCGTCCTCCGATTTGCCTTCATAGCCTGCCTTGTCCATAGTTATCATACAACAGGAATTGCTGTTCTCAGGGCTTGGCGGTTTTTCGATTTCATCTCCGGTATAGTGCAGCCACTCTGGTTCCTTTCTGTAATACTCAGAACTGGAGATGATTATAGCATTCTGCGTGGAAGGAGCATTGGGCATCATGCCGGTTTCCAGGACTTCTCTGAGAGTTGAAATACATTCGGGGAAGGTGACCTCTTCCTGGGTAACCCTGACAAGGATTGTTACTTTGTTTTCGGGGCGGATTTGATCTGACCATGGTCACTTTCTCATTGGGGAGGATGGGAGTCAGTTTCCCTCTCTCTAACAGATCTTCAACTATCAGCCTCAATCGGGTGTCCGAAAACCCTTTTCCCAAAGCATGGTAGGCAGTGTTGAACTCTATGACATCCACGTGCTCAGTCCCAGGAAATTTCATAGCTTTCATGTCCTCGGTTTCATAATCGTCTTCCAAAGTTTCCTCAATCGTCGCTTGCGGACAACCAACCATTGTGTCCGGCTCCCATGATGTCATTTTCGGCATGATTGTTCCAGATTGATTCCGGATCTTGGGCCTCAGTTGACTCCTCACTTTCGTCGTCATCATCATCATCACTATCATTACTGTCATCAGAATCATCTTCCCATACTACTGGGATTTCGGCTGAGAGAGAGCACCGATCAAATCTGTTAGGGGAGGACGGGTGCGTGCAGCCGCAGAAATTGTCATATGCCCCCATTGCCGGAAGCGGCAATTGCGACTCCGCTTCTCCTCCCAGAAACTGTGGGGGAAGAGTGAGAGGGGGAGGCACGTACTTGACTCTAGGAAGGATATAGAAGCAATCCTCCTCTTCTGATTCTTCACTTTCACTGTCTTCGGGATCATATTTGGTTTCCACCAAGGCCATCTTGCAGAAGTGTACTAACTCCAGGTGTTCTTCGGTCTTTTTGCTGATAAGCCCCAATATAGGCGCCCGTCTAAAGCTTTCTTGCTCAATCTTCCTTGAATGCTCTAACCATCTCGTGTAAATGGGTTTCTCATGATTTGACCGGAACAGCCCCAACTCTTTAGTGTCAGTTATCCCTTCCTCCGAGAAGTAACGGGCTTCATATTCTTGCAAGAAGTTTCTAACATGAGACCAAGGAGGGTTGGTTTGTTCACCATCCTCAAGGCTGAGGGTGAATCCAAATTCAGGATCCTCGACAAGGTTGGCCAGGGGTATTTGGAGGTCTTCATCAGTTTCCGCATCCTCCTGGACATACGAAGGTTCTCCGGCTTCAATCATGTTTACCTGGTTTTGATTTCTCGGGAAGAGATTTATGACTGTATTAGGCCCCTCGGGGCCTTCCAACTTACCTTGCTCTATCAATCCCTGGATTGCCTTTTTCAGAGTAAAGCAGTTATCTGTTAGATGTTCGTGGGGCTGATGAAAAGCGCAGAACTTAGAAGTATCTACGGGAGCAATCGGATTTCTGGGTTGGAAATTTTCTAAAGGCCGCAGCAAGCCTTCTTTCACCAATCCTCTAAAGATGTCATTCAGAGGCATTCCGAAGCTTTCGAGGTTTATGACCCGAGGCTTGGGCTCAGCTGGTTTCCTGGGAGCAAAAGGAGTTGCATTATTACATTCCTGCCCTGCGTAGTTGATCATCTCTTTTCCTTTAGCAGGAGCCGGAACCGTGTTGGAGGGAGGAGCTCTGTATGCGTGGCGGAGTGCGGCGGCCATTGCTGATTATAAGCCTTTTCAAACTTAGCTGTGGAGTTAACCATAGCCCGTAAGTCTGAGTACGGGAAATGACTGAGGGAGGTTCTCAAATGTGATTTCAGGCATGACTGGAAGATGTCCAACTGTTCTTCTTCAGAAGGGGGGATGGCCATCTCACTGAGTTTCAAATTCCACCGCTTGTAGAAATCCCCAACATTCTCATCGGGACGCTGCACGGTTGTCTGCAAGTCAACCCTATTTGTTTCCCATTCCAAATTAGCTTTGTACTTCTCTATAAAGGCACTGGTGATCTGATCCCATGTAGCCCTGGCCTCGGGTTTCAAGCGAAAGAACCATTTTAGAGCGCTGGATTTCAATGAGAGACTGAAATAGTCAGCCAACTGCTGATTGGTGCATCCTTTGGCCTTCATTGCCAAGGTATATGTGTCCAGATGAGTCTTCGGGCATGCAGTCCCATCAAACAGGTCCAGATTAGGCATCACAAACTTGTGGGGCAGGGGAACAATAGAATCCGGGTCCGTAGGCCGGAAGGCAGACTTCTTAGCAGTCAATTCGGCAATCTGCGCTTTCATTTCCTTGTGCTGTTCCATGAACCAGGCCAGATGAGGGTCTTGTGGTGGAGCCATGGCATTCAGACCAGTGACTGAGCTAGAGTGAGGAGCTTCTACCAGCGGCAGATTGGTGGAGGGAACGGCCAATCCGGGGACATAGGTAAAAACCTGTCCTTTGGCCTGAATGAGTAGGAGCCTGGGCATAGGGGTAGAACCTTGCAGCTTGTTGACTTTCAACCGGCAGAGTCGGCGGAGGCAGGCCTGATTTAGCCGGGTAGCTTGGTTTTCCGAGCTGAGATTCATAGGTAGGCATAGGCGCGGGCTGTTGTCCCTGGTTGTTGAACTGTATGCCAGGCTGTGGCGAGGATGTGTAGCCGAGAGGGTATTGCGGTCTGAGTGATGAAACTGGATTAGGGGCTTGGTGGCCCATTGGTCCCTGAGTGAGAAATGGGTTTGTAGGAGCTGTGCTAGGAGCAGCTGCACTGGCATCATTCTGAGGAGGGGCTCCTGACTGTTATCCCGAACCAAACTGTGGTGGCATCCCAAACTGTTGCTGCGGTACCCTGAATTGCTGTTGTGAAGGTCCGGCTTGGTCGTTTCCGAACTGGGACGGGATCCCAATTTGCTTTGTGGCATTAGAGATATCCCCAACCGTGAGAAGACATTCCGTACTGATTTTGTCCCCACTGAGGAACTGCGAACTGGTTCGCCGCGTCAGGCTGCATGGATCCAGTAGTCTGTAGCTGGGGAGCTGGCTGACCCAAAGATCGAGGAGCATGGGTTCTGGTAGTAGTACCATAGGAGGTGGGTGGTGGAATCCTGGAGTAATCAGGGCGACTGAGAGTAGGATTGGGGTCCTCTTCTTCTTCCACGGTGAAGGTGCCATCGGGATTGAGACTGGCGGCCAAACCATGGCTCCTGATAGCTTCCATAAGGCTATTCAGTTGTGCTTCCTGTCGCAATCTCATCCGTTTCTCGCTAACCGATTCCACTGCTGTTCTGTTTGAGGGGTCCCGGGAGGCGGAGTGATGTTGTCCCCATCATTACCGGCTGATGCAGACATTCTGAAACCCGAAGTCGGAACAAATGGTGAAGCTGACGATGCGCTTGACTCTTCCCAACTGATCAAACGGTGACCCGGCGCCCGAAACCAAGCTTTGTGAGGAGCTGCGGTGGGGGGGAAGATACGAGGGTTCAGATATTTGGGAGTGAAGGAGGGTAGGTGTTTGGGCTTAGGGCTCATACAACATGCAGTTATTTGTTCTTGTTTACTTAAAACATATTTTATTAACCTAAGCGGTTGGAAAAGATTGCTCTTCTTTTTCGCAAACTACTCTGATTCCTGGATCAGTGGGCCCCATCACTACGCCTGCGGACCCTCAACCTGTAACCTCGAACAAGGGTTTCGTAGGGCAAGCAGGTCCCACCGACCGAAAAGGAAAACGATCCTAAAGTCTGGCGGGTAATCTAGTCTTAACGAGCATTCGATGTAAATTACAGACAAAGCTGACGTCAAAGGTCAAGATCATGTCCGGAGGGGGCTCGGCGAAAAGTCGGCTTGGCTCGGACTGATAAATGTCCATAATTGATCTTGACCCGTCGTTAGTTAAGCCGTAATTAGACATGGAATGATCATTAATCCTTGATGACTCAGTGTCATGCCGGGAGTCGGTGCATAAGTTGTGCCAGTCAGAGTCAAAATCAAGGCGCCAGTCAATATCTGGTCAAAGTTTGTGGCGAAAAACCGGCATGACTTCGACTGATTAAGGTCCCCGAAAGATATTGACTTGGTATGCCGACTAAGGCTTGAAAGGAAAGGTGTATACACAGACCGGGCATGACACGGACCAGACTAAAAACCAACCGGGTCTCGGACAAAGTGTGTCACTGACAAGTGCATGGTCGACACGAGGCTCCAAGGGATGTTTGGGTAGTCCCGTGCTCGCACCGAGAGGCGTAATAAGGCCAAACGGGCTGCTACTGGGATTTCCCCGGGACGTAGTGTGCAGTGTAAGGCCAAGTGCGCGTAGTGTGCAAGCAGTCTATCTTCTCTTCCTGAGTAAAATAGAAATTTTTATGTGTCTTAAAGAGTATGATGCATGCAAAAAAATTGAAAATGATGATTTTTTTTTTTTTGAAAATTTTTCTTTTGAAAATCTTTTTTGAAAACTTTTTTTTTTTTGAAAATCTTTTTTTTTGGAAATTTTTTTGAAAATCAAATGAACACATAAGCACTGAATTCAAACAATTCAAGGAAACGGGTCCAACAGTCAAAATTTTGACTTTTTCGGGACGGTCAAAACAACACGAAAATGTGCAAAAACCAACAGAGACACACAAAACAAATGGTTTCAAATGCCGGGACGGAAGTTTGACCCACAAAAGCTTTTCTCTGTTTTTTTGAAAAAGATTTTTTTTTAAAGATAAAGCTTATTTCGGCCCCAGCAGAGTCGTCACTGTGATGATGCCCACCCGCGAATTTTTCTTTTCTTTGAAAATCAACAAAACGGAGTCGCCACGCCATTTTTATTTTAAGGGCCAAAACTTTGAAAAATGCCCGAAATTAGAGATTTGGGTTCGGAGGTCACGTTACACTCCGGGAAGAACGTTAGGGTTCACCCGGAATGCCTCGTAAAACGAGTCTTCCAAGCTTAAAACCATTTGTGTGTGTGTGTGTTTCCTTAAAATAAGTACAAACTGAGAAAACTAAAAATTGGGAACTCTTTATAAGACATTAAACAAGTCCCATGATTTTTGGTATGATTTTAGAGTTGAGTTTTGGTACTCAAAAGACTCCTTGTAGTTGAAAATCAATTCTGCCAGAATGAAAAAGACAGTGGACACTTGATTTTAAAATGGATTTAAGAGCTTTAAAACTTCAGAATCTGGGGAAAGTCCGAGAATGAAAGTTGTTCAAAACATCTTAAATAAGGTTACTACAAAATACTTTTCCATTTGAAGATGATTTGATGGACCAAAACCTTCTGTAAATCTCAGATGTGAAATCTGGATTTCCAGAGACTGCTGGACTGACCTTTGGAAAATAATTTGAAAAAGGGAGTTAGACTCACACAAAAAATAAAGTAAAAATATTTATGGAATACTAAGGATGTTGGATACAAAAAGTATTTTTTAGTCAATATCAAATTCCAAGTTTTTCTGTGTCCAGAAAATTAGACAATGGACAGAGGTCTCAGAACAATGCTACTGGACAGCAAGATGTTCTTGAAGGAAAATGTGATTTAAAAAGGGGTTTGCATCCATGCTTTGTACCCATTTCCTTAAGCTTTGATTAGTGATTGTTGGTGATTTTAGTGTCATCAACTTGTTTTATTGTAATGGTGATTTACTAAGAGATCAATGTGATTCGTATTAGACTCGGATACGAGTAAGGGAAAGTGTGGAGTACACACTCGTTTGAGCTAAAACGAAGTCAACCTCGATATAGAAGTAAAAGTTAAAGGGTAGCTCTTTTTGCTGATCAGTATGAACAGCACGGCCGTGCAGTTCATATGACACGGCCGTGCAGGTATGAACAACACGGCCGTGCAGTTCATAAGACACGGCCGTGCAGTTCATAAAACACGGACGTGCAGTTCATAAGACACGGCCGTGCAGTTCCTGTACAGATGCCTTTTCAAAATGAAGAGACACATTGCTTGGCTAAAGTCATGTCTTTTGATTGTACCCTTTAACTAATACCTCCCCATCTGTATATATACAGAGATTGATCTCAGTTGTACATATATGAAAAACACAAGAGTGAATTACAACAATATAACGAAAGCAAAACAATTCTCAAGTTTTGATTTGTTCTCTTTGCCTAGAAAACAAATTGCGTGATTGTCTTATCCCAATAAAGATTTTGTGTAACCTGGCATTAAGGGTCGAAATACTTTATTCGGAAAGTGGATTATACACGATTCAATCACATATCCGGCCTCTGTATCAAGATCAAGACCCTATATTTCCCCTACAAACGAATAAAGTATTTGGTGATACTCATGGCTACTGTGAAGGAGATGACAACAAAGTTTGGAAAGCTAGACAAGTTTGAAGGGCAAGATTTCAGACGTTGGCAAAAGAAGATGCACTTCCTTTTGACAACATTAAAGGTGGTGTATGTTCTATCTACTCCAATTCCAGAATTGCTTGAAGAGGATAACTTGGAGGCCGTCAGACGTAGATCGAAGTGGGAGAACGATGACTACATCTGCAGAGGACACATATTGAACGGTATGTTCCGATCCTTTATTTGACATTTATCAAAATGAGGAGTCTCGCTAAAGAGTTATGGGATTCTCTTGAATCCAAGTACATGGCAGAGGATGCTTCTAGTAAGAAGTTCCTTGTGAGTAATTTTAACAATTACAAGATGGTCGATGCTAGACCTGTCATGGAACAATTCAATGAACTCCTTAGAATCCTTGGACAATATACTCAACATGGGTTGAAGATGGATGAGTCAATATCAGTTTCAAGTGTGATTGATAAGTTGCCTCCCTCCTGGAAGGATTTCAAACACACTTTGAAACATGGTAAAGATGATCTGTCTTTGGTTCAACTTGGTAGTCACTTGCGCATAGAGGAATCTCTAAGGGCGCAAGAGAATGACAAAGGCAAAGGAAAGGAAGTTGGTGGATCATCGGTCAATATGATTGATGATGGTAGAAACAAAAACAAAGGAAAGAAACGCAGTTTCAATGACAATGGTTCTGGTCCCAACAAGAAGCCTAAATTGGCTTGTTGGAAGTGTGGCAAATCTGGTCACTTTAAGAAGGATTGTCGTGTTGGAAACAACAAGAACGGCGCAAGCACAAGTGGTTCGGGAAAGGGGTCTATGGACCATTCTCAAAACCAAGGTCAGAATTTAATTCATAGTTGGAACAGATTTATTAAAAATTCTGTTTCAATAATTTCTGAGGCATTTTATGTGCAGGATGATGCTATTGCGTGGTGGATTGATTCCGGTGCCACTGCTCATGTTTGTAAAGATCGTTGTTGGTTTAAGACATACGAACCAATGGAAGACGGATCTGTCCTTTACATGGGTGATGACCATTCCGCTCCTATTCAAGGAAGAGGAAGTGTGGTATTGGAATTTAGTTCGGGAAAAACGATTTCTTTGTTTAATGTTTTATATGTACCTAAACTTCGTAAGAATTTAATTTCTGGTCCTGTCTTGAACAAGTGTGGTTATAAACAAGTTTATGAATCCGATAAGTATATCTTATCGAAGTCGGGTGTATTTGTAGGATTTGGTTATTATAACAATGGGATGTTTATGTTGAATTTAAATAAAATTCCTAGTTCTGTTTATATGACTTCCTCTGTTGTTGTTAATTCCTCATTATGGCATGCTCGGTTAGGACATGTGCACTATAAAAGAATGCTTGAAATGTCCAAAGATGGTTTGATTCCTGTTATTGATAATAATACGGAAAGGTGTAATACTTGCATGTTAACAAAAATCACTAGGAAACCTTTTAAAAGTGTTACAAGGAATTCTGTAAAACTTGAATTGATACATAGTGATTTATGTGATTTTCATGCAACTCCATCTTTAGGCAATAAAAAGTATATTGTCACTTTTATAGATGATGCCTCTAGGTTTTGCTATATTTATTTGCTGCATGCAAAAGATGAAGCCCTAGATAAATTTAAAATTTATAAAACTGAAGTTGAACTTCAACTTAATGGCTTGATTAAAACCTTACGTACGGATAGAGGTGGTGAATATTATGATCCTAAATATTTTCAATCCGTAGGGATAATTCATGAGACTACGGCTCCTTATGTACCACAACAAAATGGTGTGGCTGAAAGGAAGAATAGAACTCTTGAAGAAATGGTTAACGCCATGTTGTCTTACTCGGGCTTGAGTGACGGGTTTTGGGGTGAAGCCATGTTAACGGCTTGTCATCTATTGAATAGAGTTCCTAATAAAAGGAACAAGATTACCCCATATGAGCTTTGGTATAAGAAAAGACCAAACTTGACATTTTTGCGAGTTTGGGGATGTAGGGCCGTGGTTAGACTTCCGGACCCTAAAAGGAAAAAGTTGGGAGAAAAAGGTGTTGATTGCATCTTTGTTGGATATGCTGAGCATTCCAAGGCATATAGGTTTTATGTTATAGAACCTAATGAATTCATTTCTATAAACACAATTATAGAATCAAGAGATGCAATCTTTGATGAGAATCGTTTCTCTTCTATACCTAGACCCAAGGATATTATACCAATGTCGGCCGAATCTCAAATGGATGATCATTCAATTGATGTACCAAGTGAGACACCCGAACCTCGTAAGAGTACAAGAGTAAGGAAAGCTAAATCATATGGTTCTCGATTTTCAACTATATTTAGTTATGGGATCAAGAGATCAAATTGAATCTCAATACTCTTACCGTTATAGTATAGAGGAGGATCCAAGAACCTATGATGAAGCAATAAAATCTCGAGACGCCGGTTTTTGGAAAGAAGCCATCGATGATGAGATTGGTTCTATTGTGGAAAATAATACATGGGTCTTGTCGATTTACCACCAGCCGTAGAACCTTTGGGGTGCAAATGGATCTTCAAAAAGAAGATGAAAGTCGATGGAACTATCGACAAGTTTAAAGCTCGATTGGTAATCCAAGGCTTTAGACAAAAGGAAGGGATCGATTACTTCGATACCTATGCACCGGTTGCTCGTATCACTACTATTAGATTTCGATAGCTTTAGCGACTATTCGTAATCTATTGATCCATCAAATGGATGTCAAAACAGCATTCTTAAATGGTGATTTGGAAGAAGAAGTGTATATGAAGCAACTGAAGGATTTGTTATGCCAGGTAATGAGCATAAGGTATGTAAGTTAATTAAGTCATTGTATGGACTGAAGCAAGCACCTAAGCAGTGGCATCAAAAATTTGATGAGGTTGTTTTGTCGAATAGTTTTGTATTAAATCACCCGACAAATGTGTATATAGCGAGATTTGATGAATCCGGTAAAGGTGTAATCATCTGTCTATATGTAGATGACATGTTGATTTTTGGCACCGACCAAAATGTAGTTGATAAAACTAAGAAGTTTTTGTCATCAAAATTTTCAATGAAGGACATGGGAGAAGCCGATGTAATTCTTGGTATAAAGATTAAACGGATGAACAAGGGAATTGCAATATCACAATCTCATTATATTGAGAAAATTCTCAAGAGGTTTAATTGTGATAATTGTTCTAAAGTTAGTACTCCCATGGATCCTACTGAGAAACTTGTATCAAATACTTGGTAAACCTGTGTCACTCGAATACTCAAAAGCCATTGGCGGTTGATGTATGCTATGACGGGCACTCGACCCGATATTGCTTATGCGGTTGGAAGATTGAGCAGTTCACTAGTAATCCTAGTAGACAAAGATTGGCATGCTATAACAAGGGTGTTCAAGTACTTAAAAGGTACTATGGACTATGGTTTGTGTTATAGTGGACATCCTTCTATATTAGAAGGTTATACCGATGCTAGTTGGATCAACCAAGAAGATTCATCTTCTACTAGTGGTTGGGTGTTCTTACTTGGAGGAGGTGCCATTTCTTGGGCTTCCAAAAAGCGGACATGTATTACGCATTCTACAATGGAATCTCGAGTTTGTAGCATTGGGCCGCCGGAAAAGAAGCGGAGTGGCTTCGGAACTTGATATATGAGATTCCATTATGGCCAAAACCGATATCACCAATGTCTATCCATTGTGATAGTGCGCCACCTTGGCTAGGGCCTATAGTCGATTTATAATGGCAAGTCTAGACACTTGGGTGTCGACATAGTATGATTCGGGAGTTAATCATGAATGGTGTGATATCGATTGAGTTTGTTCGGTCGCAACAAAATTTGGCTGACCACTTGACGAAGGGGTTAGCCAGAGACTTGGTAAATAAGTTACGCAATGGGAATGGGATTAAAGTCCATTTAATCCTCTAATTGTGAGATACCCAATTCCCTTCTAATACAACGTTAGAAGCTTGAATTCAATGTGGAAAGCTCGCAGTTGGAGATTGGAACACATGTTATTATCTTTCCCAAGGTATGTGTTCGAGACCGCAAGTAAAGGTTAGGTTGAAGAATATCTTCTTAATAGTTCCTTTGAAAAATTGCAAATGCAGGTGCAAGATTAAAAGGAACTACCTATGTGGACATGAAGTTTTGCCGCTTCAAGAAGCTAGGACTTGGCTTCCTATATGTTCACTAATGGATATGGACACATGGCTTGTAAAAGTGTCAAGATTAAACAAAGAGAATTGTACCGAACTTATGTGTATAGTATCTTCGTGTATTCATATGAGTTGACGGGTTCAATCGTTACGACACCCCGATTCTCGAGTATTTGAAATGTGTATTATACTAAGATGAAAATTCAATCGCAAGACATTTTCATTTATGCATTCGTTTGTTTCGTTATTTATACAGTTTAGTAAATCAAAGGATTACACTAAAATGGAGGGGATTTGTTGGTGATTTTAGTGTCATCAACTTGTTTTATTGTAATGGTGATTTACTAAGAGATCAATGTGATTCGTATTAGACTCGGATACGAGTAAGGGAAAGTGTGGAGTACACACTCGTTTGAGCTAAAACGAAGTCAACCTCGATATAGAAGTAAAAGTTAAAGGGTAGCTCTTTTTGCTGATCAGTATGAACAGCACGGCCGTGCAGTTCATATGACACGGCCGTGCAGGTATGAACAACACGGCCGTGCAGTTCATAAGACACGGCCGTGCAGTTCATAAAACACGGACGTGCAGTTCATAAGACACGGCCGTGCAGTTCCTGTACAGATGCCTTTTCAAAATGAAGAGACACATTGCTTGGCTAAAGTCATGTCTTTTGATTGTACCCTTTAACTAATACCTCCCCATCTGTATATATACAGAGATTGATCTCAGTTGTACATATATGAAAAACACAAGAGTGAATTACAACAATATAACGAAAGCAAAACAATTCTCAAGTTTTGATTTGTTCTCTTTGCCTAGAAAACAAATTGCGTGATTGTCTTATCCCAATAAAGATTTTGTGTAACCCAGGCATTAAGGGTCGAAATACTTTATTCGGAAAGTGGATTATACACGATTCAATCACATATCCGGCCTCTGTATCAAGATCAAGACCCTATATTTCCCCTACAGTGATCACTAAACATTTTAGTGGTGATCTACTATATCAAGCCATCCTTAGGGTACATTAGGACTTAAAGCACTTCATTTGCTTGGGAAGGGGAGATTTAACTTTGAAATCAAGATTTTATGTATGAAAATGATTTTGGAAAAAAAAAATTTAAGTGAGTAAGAAATAATTTGGACCTTTTAAAATGGTCTAGAGGGAATGTTGATCCTTGTAGAAGATCATCCATGGAGATGAACTTCCATGGTGATCCTCTTGGATCTAGGGCAAGGGATGGACAACAAACAAATTACATCTTTACAGTTTGAGATGCATGCATGGATGAGAGAGATTTAGGGTATGGAGAAGAGGTTATACCTATCTTCCCTTGATTTTCGAGTTTGAGGCTTGAATTTGAGAGTATTTAGTAAGTGTGATTTGGGAAAATAATCAAAAGAAAAAGGTGGCAATTCAAGAAATTCCCACTGTTTTTCCTAGTATTTTCGCCAAGGTGCTTGCTGTGAGTGAATTGTTCCTCCTTATTTCTGAGACTGAGGGGCTCTATTTATAGCCCTCTGAAATTGACAATTCCATCCGCGCGGATCCTTCCAGCAGCGTGCACTGTTCATTAAATGCTGCTGCAGGCTTTGGACACAAGGAATATTTTTTCAAAATACTCCACATTTG
The DNA here is from genome assembly GCA_022495995.1 of Adenophora triphylla var. japonica. Classification (NCBI taxonomy): domain Eukaryota; kingdom Viridiplantae; phylum Streptophyta; class Magnoliopsida; order Asterales; family Campanulaceae; genus Adenophora; species Adenophora triphylla. Next base: position 33,287 of record JAFEMH010008155.1, on the reverse strand, counting down.
TTGTTCTGACTTACCCATTTCGGGGTTTTACATTTTTTTACATTTTGTAAGATTCTTTCCCTTGTTTAACTTTAAATAGCAATCCCTAATTTACCCTTACTTTGTTAGAAAAGTTAGGAATTGTTAGAAATGTTAGGGATGTTAGGACTTTCGTTTATTTTCTAACGAAAATACTAACAACTCAAATTGGAGCACTTACAGCAAGTCCTTTTTTTTTACTACGTAATTTCAATCCTAATATAATTTCTTTCAATTATACAATTGATTTTTAATAACCATATAACAAAATGCAGAATATTTGAAGAACAGCCAGAGATTTGGGGCCAGGTTTGATTTCGATTAAGAAAGAGAAATAGTTTCCCGAATGGTTTAACAAATACGTAAATATCTATTCATTTGCTCAAAAGCTGTGAGATTAGAAATGTTATCCCATGGCCCACTCTTAAAAGTGAATGTATATAAGGGTTATTTTGTTAACGGTTACGTTTTTTCACACTGAAGAATATGGCCAAACAAAATCAACTTGGAATAGCGGGGTGAATCTAAAAGGAAATCTGGAGTACTATGCTATATTGCAAGAAGTTGTTGAACTGCAATATTATCATGGAAATTCAGTTGTTCTTTTTAATTGTGAGTGGCATGACGCCGAGGGAGGTATTGTCAAACATGGAACATTTGACCTCGTTGATGTTAAGCATTCTTCTAGACATGGGGGTAATGATGTGTTCATTCTTGCATATCAAGAACAACAAGTATATATGACCCCTTACCCACACCGACGAACAGAGCTTAGTGATTGGTGGGTCATTTGGAAAACCAAAGCGAGAAGCACTTACGATATACAGTTGTATGCTAGCTCGATGAATGATTCATCATTACATGATTGTTATCAGGAATACAAAATGCCCATCCCTCCTATTATTTCCTTAAATGATAATGGCGAGGATGAAGCATTTATGACCGAAAACACTCGTACAAAACTAGAGGAAGTCAATTTGAATGGACCTGGATGTGATGATGAAGAAGATGAGTAAGGAGAAGAGTATGCATCTGGGTCTGATGATGAAATAGTGATGAAGAAATTGAGTTTTGTAGTGATATTGAGAATGATAGTGAAGAGGAAAATGATTCTAGTGACAATGAATGATTGTAATAGATTAGTTTGGGCATAATTTAAATGACCTTTTGCATATGATGTTTACAAATGATTCCAGTGACAATGAATGATTGTAATAGATTAGTTTGGTCTTAATTTAAATGATTTTGTTTACATATGATGTTTACAATTTGTAGCTTAGATTCTAATTTAAATGATTAATCATTAAATTTTTAATTATGTTGCAATTTATTCATTTTTATGTACTATCATTTATATTGTAGTTTAAACATGTCTACTGATGGTCCCCCTCCTCCGACGAAGAAATCCAAAGCTCTAGCATTTGTTCCTACCATCAGCCAGTGTTATAGGGATAGACATTCCATTCCACGACCCAATTCAGAGATTATGAGTGAGGATGACTCCCTTAGCAGAGGTTAGGGGAGCTCTACCGATGCAGGTCATGAGCCTATAGCCCCTGAGGGGATGGTTCTTTTGGATAGAGTTGTACATGAGGAAAAATGTGTTATTAGTATCTATCCCAGTATGCAGTAAGTATTATTTTATTATTTTCTTGTTACATTTTAAAGTGAGCGTTTATTCTATTATATTTTGCACACATATTATTGATATATATAATGTTTTAATTTCCTTATAGATTTATCCATAATCCACACACAAGTCCATCTAGATGGTTTGGTGAGATAATTCGGAAGCATCCGTTTCAAGAGTTTTTTCCGACACCGAAAACACTATCTAAGACTGTGTATGAGTTGTGGTTGAGCGAGTTTCAGGTACCAATTAAATAGTATTTTCAGTAATTTTGCAGCTATGTCCATTTATTAGATAATTGATCTTAAAATGTGAAGTCCCAACAATATTTGAATTTATAACCCTAAAATTAATATATATCAAACTTTGTTTATAGGGAATATTGTTGTCACAGTTTCTCACAACAGCAGATAGAGAAAGCGTTCAAAGAAATGGTTTATAGTTGCTATAGGGGATATGTGCACGGGATACACACGAAGTGGAAAAAAACTGGTTAGGCTGCCCCCAATTACTTGCCAGAAGTATGGGCCAAGTGGGAAGAACATTGGAGGAGTCAAAATTTTCAAAATATTTCAGATAAAGTCAAGACTAATAGAAACTCGAATGAGGGACAGGGTAGTGTACACACGGGGGGTTCTATCAGCCTTAGTGAGTCATGGGACCGTTTGGTAAGTTTATTTTGTTACTAATATTTAAATAATAAGTATTATATTTTTTATTCATTCTAATGATTTGTTTTAATATATTTTTTATAATGTTATTTTTTATATATTTTAAGGTTAAGTGTCATGGGCTAGATGTTGATGCTTCTGAGGCGTTCCTTGCTACGTACTCTTCTGTGTCTCTAAACGGCACAAGAAAGTGGAGTAGCTGTCATTATTAGAAAATATATGTAAGTATTTATATGGGCGAATTGCCTACTTTTTGTGTTTCAATCCCCCTTTTTTTTATATTTCAGTGTGTAGTTTCAATCCCCCTTTTGCTTCTCTTTACTTGTTGTCATGTCGCACGTCCATTATCTTAACACAAAATTAAGCACACATATATCTTCACCCAGTTGAGAATTGAACAAAATATAGATCGACCATGGATTTTCTTCCCTTAGCTGACTAATGGACAAGTTTTTAGTTAGAGACGATCTTTGCCTTTATTCTTGGATGTCATTTGGCAATGAGGTCCCACCTGAGTCACCGTAATGAGTTTCCAAAGACGGCCAAAATGAAGGGTCAAATAAAGAAGTGGAAGTAGTAGTATTTCGTTGCATGTATTTGGATCCATCAGTGCCCTGCAACCAACATCCTTCCAACAGCAGTTCATCCATGTACTCGAAATCCATAAGAGAATCGGACAGATTGCCAAACATGGTGCTAGAACTGAATAAGCTATCATCCATAACTAATCTTCACTTTAATCCCCCAACTTTTAAGTTGAAACACAAAATGCAATCTGGAATCCTTACCTTTAAAGGCACATCTGTTCATATTAAAAACAGAATGCCTCGATAAAAACCCACAAAAATATAATCACAAAGGTAATTAAAATTCAAATCAAAATGCTCAAAAGTGCTTGTATCACAATATATATCATATAATAGTGGCATGATTGAAATTCTGAAAAGAAAGATTAACTTATTCAAGTAATCTTATTTTACTTCAGTCAAATACAAAAAATAACAAGGAAATAAGCAAAACAAAATATAAAACCCATCCCATCCCATCCCATCCAACTTGATTATAACACCCCATACAATTATACAAATTCAAGTAGATTGAAGATGTCAAATCAATAAGAACATAAATACAAGAGGACCTCCTAAAGATTCTCTCTGCCAAGATTGTAAGCAACTTTCCAACTACCTCATGAATCAATACAAGTTGATGACCTAACAATCCAAAATGACAAACAACAAAATTACCCTTCACATAAAGGTCGAAAAAGGGTAATTTTGTAAGGAGACATTTGTTGGGTTATGGAGCCAGATGTACCGTAGACATTTCTTTCTAGTCTCTCTCTCTCTCTCTCTCTCTCTCTCTCTCTCTCTCTCTCTCTCACACACACACACACAAAAAAATTATATATTCCTTTCCATTACATGTCTCCAGTGAGTTTTTTTAATTTGACAATTATCATTTTGTCAATTAATTTCATCATATCAAATGTTATAATTTATTTATCAAGAAATTTGAATAATTATCCTTTTGTCATTATTAATTATTTTTTGTTATATATAATGGACAGAAAATATATGTGAGGCGTGCTCGTGAAGAGGCTATTGAGGAAGGATTATCGAGATTGAAAGTATTGGACTGCCTCAATTTTGAGCAGGACTGTCGAAGGCCATTACCATTCAGCATGGGTGACAAAAAGGTGATAAATTGCCCAGGTTCGGAAATCACGGAACTGCTTTCTTTGACTTGCCATTAAGCAGCCGTTCTTCGCAGTCTTTTTCTTCCTCCATTATTCAGAGTGTGGACTATGATGCTCAAATGAGATAAAATGATGAGATTATAGCAAGCCTGATGACAGAGACACTAAACACCCAATTTGACACTCGTGTAAATACCCAGGTTAAGGAAATGGAAGAGGAATGGAGGAACGAATGAGGCAAGAAAAGGAACAAATACGGCAAGAGATAGAGCAAAAGATGCAACAACAAATGCAAGAAATGATGAGATCTATGCTCCAACAGTAGCAACAACAACCTCATGGTGGTAATAACTCTAACTCTTCTATTGGACCATACCTAAATTCGAATGGAACATTGAGTGTAAGTGGACGTAGGGGTGGTCATGGTGGTAACAACACCAAAAGTCGTAAAAGTTGAATTTGACTTGTTTTTATTTGATTTGGAGTGGTAACTTAACTACTAGACTTTATTTTTTTTATTTGTAAGATGCTATATTATTTAAAGATTTGTACGTTAAAGTTTTATTTGTTTTGGAAGTCATTGATTTGAGATTGTTTAAAAATTGTGCCTGGATACTTCAATTTATTTGTCCAACCAAGCCAACCATAAATTATTCGAACGGCTAATAGTAATTTGAATGCCCCTAAAAAATGTATCTAATTGGACTTCACGCTCCAAATTTTGGATGATTCAATTCATCTTTCTTGGGCGAAATAGAGGATCTCTCAATCGGGGAGAGAACGGGGAAATCCCATATGAGCCAATATATCTGACAAGTCGGATGGAGCGAAAGAAATTGCTTGTTGCCCAGATCGATCATACAAAAGGGGGAACGAACCTCAATATCTTATCCGTCTCACTCTCACTTTGAATGAAAACATGTTTTGGGAATTCTTATACGCGGTCCGTGATTCAACTCGGGTCGTAGGGATTGCACCCCGCCTTTCTTCTAGCTGTCCCCGGTCTGGTATGAGAGACTAGATCGTCGATAGTTCAAGACCCACAAAGGCTTCTGAGCGGAATTCCGGGTTGAGGGGAATGGGGTGAGCACCGGGAGAATGACATTTTAAGGCCGTTCAATCAAAAAGAAAGAAGAGAAAGAACTTATTCACTCGACTGCACATTCCTAACGGTCTCACTCTCACTTTGAACCGAGACCCCGTTAGTAGCGGCGAGCGAGAGCGGATTGGGGCTTTGAAGAAAAACAAAGACGAAGCTTCGTTCCTCAGCAAAGTCTTCATTTCTTTTTCGCCAGCTTCTTCGGTTGATCGTAGAGCCGTAATACTATGTAAGTCTTCATGTAGTTGGCCATCTCGACAGCGTCTCGCTTCACAGCTCCGACAGTAAACTCTCTCTATCCCTTTATAATGAAGGAATTGAATCAATAGGAGAAGAAGGTGCATCTCATGCCCTGTTAGAAAGGAAAGAAGAGTACAATTTTCTTAAAACAATAGTCGCAGCAGGAAGAGGAAGATTAGTCGACTAATCAATAGCCCCTATTAACTTGCTGACAACCAAGTGGCACTCAGCCCAAACAATAGAACTCACTTACTTGGTTGAAGAACGCTCGTCAGCGGAGATCGCAATACGAAGTCTTTCGGCATCCGAGAAGGGATTTTATACATTTAAAGAAAGTAGGAGATAGCCGGACAATGCAAACTTTCTCTTCTTTTTTTCCCTTCGACGAATTTCGGCTATGACCAATGGCCCACTAGCTGAATGGGAAGGATCTATTTAGCCCCTCCCTTGATGCCCTAACTGAAACCTAAATCATAAGGGCTTAGATAGTGAGGCGGCTTCAGACAGAGGCGTGCACCCACTCTCCTATCTTTCTATTCTACCTTTACTGAAGTTCTTGGGAATTTGCAAGGGGGAAGGAAGATCTCCACTCATTTCATTCATTCAGTGCCTGCGGTGAGGCGCGACCCACAACAAACGAAGGGGGAAAGCTTGCTTTGCTTGCTGTAGCACCCTATTTTAGTAGATTATCTAGTGAGAAATGGCCTTAGAGCCTGTCTCTTTTCGGGTAAACACTGTAACCAAGCAAGTAGGCAAAAAGGTCTTCTGGAACACTATCTTATCCCCTAGGGAAAGTATTCTACCTCGCGACCGAACGGCCGCCCCCTAATTACTAGACCAACCTGCAAGCATTGAACATTTAGTCGTAAGGTCGCTGGTCAAAAGTAGCGAAATAGCCGTTGAAAGAAAGGCCTAGACTGCTTCCGGCGGCCAGTTGATCCCACTTCTATGTATGGGTGAATTGTTAACTCAAAGTCAAAAACCTAAAGGTCCTAACAGCTCTGAGCCTAGCTCCTTGGATCCTAAGGAGACTTCTGAGCGCACTAAGAAGGAAAAGGAGAAAAATGCTTCAAGCAAAGCTGTTCGCGTGAAGGTCCAATGGTTGAAACATAAGATCTTAGCCACTAGGCCCCCGGCGCCCAGCTCAGCTGGAGAGGCCTAGCCCAATCCGGTGCTATTGAATGGTATAGAATCCGCTCCAGCAAATCCTTCTATTCTACGATCTGATCTCGGATCTTGCAGGGTTAAGGACGACTGCACATTCCTAGCGGTCTCACTCTCACTTTGAACACTACCGATTCGAAAGGCATGGTTTTCAGTATGTCTCCAGATAGGCCCCCCACTAGTCCGACTCTATCAATGAAAGCAAAAGAAAGAAAAAAAGCAACATCAAAAATGAGAATTGACGAAGACTGTGCCGGAAGGTTAGCTAGGAAGTTCGGAGTTTCGATAGCATGTCACAAGAGCGAGGCGAGGTTTGGAACCCGGACGCCTCGCGAGCCGGGCGTGGGATTCTCTCTTTCCGGGGCATCTGTTACCGGAATATTCTTATTGAACTCCTCTCTCTTGATTTAAGCTATTTCCGCCAGCTACGGTAGTGGCAAAGCACTACTGAGCAATTCACGTCTCACTTGAGATGGACGACTTCTGTTTTTCTGCCGGACCACAGTCTTCATCCTTCCCGTCCCGCTATTCCTTCTTCTTGATAGCACAGGAAAGACACTAGCAGTGCGTATTCCCAATCTCCAGCCCAAGACCAGTACAACCATGTGTCACCTGAATCGTCCCTGCCTACTCGTCTTTAACCGTCAGTCAGCCTCTCCCTATTGATTCATGCGTGCGAACGAGGAATGAAAGAAAGAGAGAGGACTGAAATTGCACCGAATTCTAGCCTTGGTGCTGTACTGATTTAAGCACTTGATTGCTTCCTAAAGGGATTCCCCAATATCTTACTGATCTTCTCCATTAAGAAGTACCCATAGAAAGGATCGAATCCACAGCTTGTGTTTCAATGACTGGTAAGGCGGTCAAGCCTTCATTTCCCCTAACCCTTTCTCGCATTTGAGAAATCGACTAGTCTCAGTGCATGAGCACTTTATCCCCTGAGACCGGCGATCTCAGGTGCGGAATTAATACAATGGATTCAAAAGCATCAAACCTCTCGAAGGAAATTGCGCGTAAGATTCAAGACTGTTCTATTTCTATCTTAGCCCAGGCTAAATGAGTGCAGTTTACCAAAAGTTTTCTTTTAGTTCAAAACGATCAATATCTCGGTTGATCAGAAAGTTCCGACCACGATGGAACCGATCCGCAAGAGCCTCCCCACTCTTCCCGGTCAAGCATGGGGACGTAAAAAAGGGATCCTATCAACTTGTGTCCCTTTTGTCCAGTGGTTAGGACATCGTCTTTTCATGTCGAAGACACGGGTTCGATTCCCGTAAGGGATAGCTACTCATTCCCGACCGCTTTCAGTTAGTGTTCATTGCTGAGTGATCGCTCGCTAGGCTTTTGGCTTAAGCACCCATGCTAGAACCTCATTGATGGATTGGGGATAGACGCCGCTGACGCGGAAAAGCGGCTTAAAATTTTTGAGTTGTGGAGATTTACATCCATATAAAAGACCCAAAAACCAAAAGAGTTTTTTTATACTTGTCCCCTAGAAACTCTAGGCTCGCTTCTTCAAGCTCCGCCCCTTATTTTTAACTAAAGCGCTAACTTCATTGAATCTCCTGCCCTGGGATTGTTTAGTAGCAAATTGCACACTTTGACTGAAAAGACAGATTGCCTATTTTTTCTTTCATCTCAGGAGGAGTTAGTTCCTAGAGTGAGTGAGACACGAAGTGGATCAGGAACGGAGAGCTACGCCTACATCGTCGGAAGATGAAGAAATTTCACAACGGTCCTAACAAGTTGCTGGCTTTTCATCAGCCGTTGCGCGCTAGCGCGCTAGCCTTTTCCCTTACTAGTAAAGGGGCTGCTAGTTGCAGCTCTTGTCGAGAATTCCATGATTCAATTTGATTATAGAGTCAAGGGCATAGAAAGCTGGGAATGAAAGACCAAGGGGAATGGGTTGGTGCCCGTATTTGCATCTCACTCGGGGATCTTCTTTAGTATATCCATTTCCTGGAAGCGCTTCCCATTGTAATTGCCATTGTAGCACGTGTGTGGCCCAGCCCATAAGGGCCATGCGGACTTGACGTCACTGACTTTGTTGCTGGAGCTCCCGCCCCAAGCCTCTTCCTGAGCATTGATCACTATAGTCCCCTCAGAACATAGAAAAAATTTCTTTTTTTTTTTTCTTTTTTCGTTCCTATTCTCCTTTCTCAAAAAAAGGGAATTTGATTGGGAGTTCCCTGCCTGACAGCTAGTCTTAAGGGGAGCAGCCCCTCCAATTAGATAGCTTTCAACTGAGTGGCTACCCTTTTTGTCAGATACGGGTCACCCGTTCAGGCAAAAAGGCCCCTTTATATCCTCCAGCATTTCGCAGGTTTTTCTTCTTCTCTTTTTTATGCTGTTTTCTGCCTGTAGTGTGGTTCTGTCTCTGGTCCATACCTATTTCCCTATTTTTTTTTGCGGACGGAAAGAGGAGGCCTTTGCTCTATCTCCTTCTTACTCTTCCCAGGAATGATTTAAGCACTTGATTGCTTCCTAAAGGGATTCCCCAATATCTTACTGATCTTCTCCAGCTCTTCCCATCTTTCCATAGGACTCCTCTGGTCAGCCATTTTCAATAAGTCTATAACCCTGGTAGAAGATACTAGCGGGAATTTTCCTTGTAGCTCGACTTCTATGTATAAACCAATGCTTCCATAGATTCGATTGTGATCTAAAGAGTGATTATTTTCCCGCGTGGATATATTTTCAAATCTGGCTTCCATCCAGCGCCATTCCGAAAACTTTCCACTTGGGTCAACAGTCCAAGAGACAGAGTCCTGTGCCAGGGTATTAGGAAATTTTCAGCCTATCCCGTATATCCTTTGGAAGAGGGTACTTCTTAAACGCTAAGGTCTTCTCTATACACCGGAGACTTTCACTTTATCTATAGAAATCTATAGAAAAGAAATAGATAGAAAGTTCTCCCGGGAATCGAGTGATTCCCGGGATAACTTTCTTTTTGATTCTCAATTTGAAAGTATTAATTTCTTGAAAGTCTTGAGAGAGACTATCGAGCCGCAAGTCTTCTAAATCAATCACCTAAATTTTTCCATCATCAGAAAAATAGCCCCGCCCCTTCTCTTTCTCCGATCATAAAGCCCCCTTTGTTCCTTCCTTTGCGCAGCTAGTTGCCTTTCTTTGCTGTAAGCTACCAGTCGCTCTTCCTGGGAACATTTGACCTAAACTAAATAATACCATAAATCAATTGAATATACTCGAAAGCTGCCTCCCAATAGCAACTATGAAAGCCACACTCTAAAAGGTTCGAATAGACTTTCTAATTCATTCACTTCAAGACTGGTTCTGAACGCCGCGTAACACCATCTTCAACCAACCTCCACCGTACCGGTGCGACTACTAAAGAATTGCTTATACACTAAACAGCTACTTATATACGCTTACTAAGTCTGAACCCGCCAGCTCATTAGGTCCATGGATTTCGCTCTTCCCGAAGCCGAAGCTAGCCAACCAAGACTAAGAGCTAGCTTGAAAGCGGGAGCTAAAAGCGCGGTACCGAGATAAACGAAGGAGCCTTTTTCGATGAAAGATCTACCTATAAGCATTGAACTCCCTTGAAGAAGGGTAGGTACTCGCCCAGGACAAGTCGACCGATGTGAGGGATCGAAAGGTGAGAGTAGGCTGTGAGCTCGTGGGACTGCCTACTATGCCGCCCCGAGGCAGAATTCCTATTAATACTAAAAAAAGCCCCTTTCCAAAAAAAAATAGGGAAGAGAGCATTCAAGAGGCCCGTAAGGATCAAGATAAAGAAGTTGTAAGCTGTGTTCGGGGGGGATTTATTGTCTATTGTTGGCCTCTATGGTAGAATCAGTCGGGGGACCTGAGAGGCGTATATTGTATGTTTGGATGGTGTGAATGTTATATATTATGTGATTGGATTTTTGGCTTTTACAGGTGGTCTTTTGGCTTTTACAAGTGGTTTTTTAAATTTTCAATTGTTTTTTCAATTCTGATAAAAATACACATGGAAAATTCCGTGGGTAATTGAATAATTTTTTTTTCAATTCTTTCCGTGGGTAATTGAATAAATTACCCACGGAAATTACCGTGGGTAATTTAATCAATTATGCACGAAAATATCCGTGGATAAAAATTCCATGAAACACTATTTAGTTACTTACCCACGGAATATTCCGTGGGTAAAATTATTCATAAAATAATATTAAGATTTATCCACGGAAAATTCTGTGGTGAACGGAATAAAAGTGACGGGCTAGGCCTAACATACGAAGCCCAATTATCCAGACATTATTACAACAACATCATCAAGTGGACCGGCCCAGTTATTACAAGGCCCATGGCCCAACAACAAAGATCAGTCGACCTAGCTCATTGTCCGACCATCATTGGTCCCGACCAAGCTTCGTCCGACATACGATCATCTCCTTATACGAATTCTATCTGGCTATGATACAAAGTCAGGTCGACCTTGATCTACTCAGGCGACCTCGACCTACAGAGACGTACGTTGACCTAAGACTTTCCATAACTGCCTCCTACAAATTTGGAGTACGTTATGCCTATATTTTCTCCATGAATTATGGGATTCTATACAATTCTACTACAACACTAACTCTTATCAAGGCTATAAATACCTCACAACATCCAACGTTACAAGGTAATACCTTATTTTCTATTCAATTGATTTCTACACCTTCAATTATAGTTTATAAGCAAAACACGTGAAACTTACTCTCACGCCGGAGGGTATTAGCCGGAGACCATCCCGGCTAGTCGTGTGTTCATTGGTTTCATGTCAAAAGCTAGGAGATCAACCTAATTACGGGACTAAGGCTGATCAACATGTTCCTTGCAGCATCAGTTTGGTTCAATTACCGGGAATGAAGCATATTTGACTTTGAAACTATACTCATAGCAATGGTATCTGATAGGCACACTACTACCCCCTCCACCAAACACGAACTTGAAAACATCGGTAGAAACACGGATGCCGGTGCCGAAAATCGTAACAGTAATTTGCCTCCACCCCCACCGAGATGCCCACCTAGAAGAGCCACCCGCTCTAATAGTGTTACCGATGGCACGGGCTTGCAGGATAATAGAAGGAAAAAAGACCTATGCCCGAGCAAGAAGAAGGTCAGCAGCCAAAGCGAATCCAAACGGGTCGAATAGTTGCAGGCGACAATGCAGGTCCCTCAACTACTCAACCTAGTAGGAAGGATTCTCTGATGGAGCGAGCTAGATTGCTCCAAAGTTTGTTAGAGGTTCATGAAGAGCTGCTCAACATGCCAGAATCTCCTAAAGATGATAGAAGATCACATCGATCTGCTCCTTCATTCACTTCCCACAGACGAACTAATGGAGGTACTAGACAGAATGGGGAGCGAATTAGGATCGAGATGCCCGTTCGCTCTCAGATCTCTATAGATCCCGAGATTCCCGACCTAAGGGATAGGCTCGACCAGTGAAGAGAGCAAGAGGTCGAGTCAGCCTTGAGGAGACAACAAGAGGTCGAAAGGAATAGGCGTAGGTTGCCAGTAAGAAGGAAAGGTCACTGTCCCATCGAGAAAGGAGAGAAAGAGAAGCAACCCCTCCAAGGAGTGAAAGGCAGAGGGCCTACTCTAGAAGGGAACCTCACCAAGATGAGGGGTCAAGATCCTATTCTGTCTCTCACCAAAGAAACAACCTGGATGCTAGGGAGCTTCTCAATTTAAAAAGGAGGTTGGATAGTATGGAGGCTGACAGAAGGGAAGCCAATGGGAATGTCGAGCAGCACGAATGTACTCTCCATCCTCTATCCAAGGCCATGCTCGATGAAGGACCACCTGTCGGGTTCAAGCTTCCCGGGTTGGACAAATATTCAGGCACGACCAATGCCTTGAACCACATGCAACATTTTGAGGCCACCATGTGCTTGGTCTCCTCCAGGGATGATGTGCTATGCATGGCATTAACCAGAACCTTCACAGGTGCAGCACTGACCTGGTTTCGTGGTCTAACCACTGGGTGTATAACCTTCTGGAGTTACATGAGGAAAAACTTTCTAGATCAATTCTCTATGGTTGGGGCCTGTAAAAAGACAGTCGCCGACCTAAACGACCTGACTCAAGGTAAAACAGAAAGCACCATGAGTTATTTCACAAGGTTTAAAGAGTTGGTCGACCAGATTGAAGAGGACCTGACAGATAGGGAGGTCATCTATTATTTTTGAAATGGAGTTTCCTCTCCCGACCTAGACTACGAGCTCCAAGTTAGGAGGGAAACTATGAGGCAAGACTTGTTTGAAAGGGCCTATGATGTGGCCGTAGCTAAAGAGAGAAAGGAAAGGAAGAAAGACAAGGGCTCAAAGCATTCTGAAACCGGAGAGTCTACTAAAGGGGGTCAGGCAAAGCACAATGACAACAACAACAACGGAAAAAATAGAATGAGGGCGACTGAGAGAGTCCCTGAAAGTTTCACTCCTTTAACTATAAGTCGGACTGAGATTATGAATACAGTCGACCTGGGCCCACCTGCTCCGATGAACGCCAAAAAAAAATTAGAAGGGACAACGACAGATATTGTGAGTTCCATAAAGATACCAGGCATACTACTGAGGAATGTATGAGTCTGAAATGGATCAACCAGAAGTGGGTTGATAGTGGAAGTCTGGACAGGTTTATGAAAGGAGCTCGACCTACCAGAGGCGGGCGAGCTGAAGGTGTAATACAGAATCGAGGCAGCCGAGGTTGAATTTGGGATGATTGTCAAAGAAGCTCCACACTTGGAGGCTGAAGAAAGAAGAAGGGTGAGAGAGACCATTGTTGAAACTCTACAATTCAGAGATTATTTTTTTTAAAAAAAACTCAGCATTTAGCATTCTATGTAACCGATCTACTTCTTCAATAAAATGGAATGTTCTATCTACAAGTCGTATTACTCATATGCTCTATTCAACTCAGATCCGACTCTTAGTCGATCTCGACATAGTAAACAGACTCGACTAGTGTCCTAAGTCGACCTCGTTCTAAAACAGGTTCGACTAAAAACTTAGATCAGTCTCGTTCCTTAACAAACTTGACTAATGTCCTAAGTCAACATCGTTCTTAAACAGGTCCGACTGAAGACTTAGGTCAGTCTCATTCCTTAAAAGACTCGACTAGTGTCCTAAGTCGACCTCGTTCTTAAACAGGTTCGATTGAAGACTTAGGTCAGTCTCGTTCCTTAACAGACTCGACTAATGTCCTAAGTCGACCTCATTCTTAAACAGGTCCGACTGAAGACTTAGGTCAGTCTCGTTCCTTAAGTGACTTGACTAATGCCCTAAGTCGACCTCGTTCTTAAACAGGTTCGACTGAAGACTTAGGTCAGTCTCATTTCTTAACAGACTAGACTAGTGTCCTAAGTCGACCTTGTTCTAAAACAGGTTCGACTGAAGACTTAGGTCAGTCTCGTTCCTTAACAGACTCGACTAATGTCCTAAATCGACCTCGTTCTTAAACATGTTCGACTGAAGACTTAGGCCAGGCTCATTCCTTAATAGACTCGACTAGTGTCCTAAGTCGATCTTGTCCTTAAACAGGTCTGACTAAAGACTTAGGTCAGTCTCATTCTTAAACAAGCTCGACTAAAACCTTAGTCAGCTTCATTGATTAGCCAACTGATTTGACTAAGACTTCGGTCGATCTCCTACTTAATCAAGTTTGACATACAAATAAGTATGGATCAAGGCAAAATGGTTCAGAAAATTCAACTAGATTAATGAACAAGTCCCCTAAAGCGGGCCAGAATTTGTACAAATAAGATTACGAGTTAACTGCCTCCCAAACTGGGCCAAGGCAGATGATTACAAAAAGAGAAAAAATGTTATAGTGCTTATTCAATTACAATAATGAATCTAAATAAGGAGAATCGGTTAGCTTGATCGTCATCAGCTGGATCTTGTAGCTGCTGCCCTTGCTTTTCGACTTGATCAAAGACTTAGTCTTGTGTAACTTCATTTTCTCCATCTTCATCCATCTCATCAGCTTCCTCAAGCTCCTGGGGGATGGTGTTGAAGTTGACCTGCTCAATGGGAGGGGCAACCCATGGTTCTGGACCATCCTCCTTATCTTGCTGAGGAATCACAGCTAGATCATTATCATTGTAAGGAATGAGTGGGTGGCCAGCTCAAGTAGCCATGTCGTACTGATCTTCAGAGGCCCATTTGGCTAGCTTCTCAATAGATAGATCGATGGAGGGATCCACAGTAGCTCGGCGGGCCATGTATCGATGACCAACGTCATAAAAAGTTTTGGCCCGGTTGATGATGATGTCATAGCATTCATCGTTTCTCTTGAACGCCTCTACATCGACTTTCTCTCTGATCCTACCCTTCTCCTCCACTTAGCTCGAGCTGCCTGCTGGTCCTCAATCACTTTAATCAAATGCAAGCTCCGATCTTGAACCATCTTGTTCAGCTCCTCTATGTCGCTCTCCAGCTTAGCCTTTTCAGACTTGGCAGCACAGGCTTCCTTCTTCAATAAATCCAGCTCTTCTTGTAGAGGAGCGAGCTCCGCCCTAGCATCCTTGGGGCTGACCAGTGCCTCATCTCTCTGTTTCACAACATCATCCTTTACGAGCTTGAGAGCTTCATAAGCAGAATCGAGATCCACCAGCTTTTCCCTCAGCTCGGTAACCTCATGGGACTTACGAGCGTATTGGGCAGTAGCTATCTTCTCCCTCTCTTCAGCAACCCTCCAGCTGCTTTTTGCCTGCTCGAACAGGGCAAGAGACTACACAAGTGTAATGAAAAATATTAGATCGACAAACTATCAAAGTTATAAGGGATCAAGAAATATGATGACTAAACATAAAGAGAATAATATGAAAAGCTAAAGGATTATCTCGAAGTGAACCAGGCCCGACCTGTCACTGAATTCTTCAGCCGTCAACCCCTTCTCAGTAAACTTGGCCAGCAGATCTCTGTCAGCAGCCCATCTAATTATGACCTGCCCAAATCCCAATTCGGGATACTGGCGGTAGGAGCTGTCGACCCCAGTAAGAGGAAGGACTGCACTCAACTTTTCCACTTGGGATTGCACGAACTTCTGGCTCATGTCCTGAGGATTTTGGGAAGGAGGATCGATGGAGATGGAGACGTCCTTACCCTTATCGACCCTCGACCTCTTTCTTTTGGAGAGGGGAAGGGAATCTTCATCTTCTTGGTCGATGTTGTCAAGCTTAAGATCCACAAAATTTGGCAGGTCAGCCTTTACCTGTTCTTGATGGGGGCTGGAGCCGGATGCTCGTTCAGTCGAAAGATCACCTCCTCCTCAGTTCTAACCGCTTGGACTTCAACAGTAGGCTCGATCTGCTCGAATGGTCCCAACCCATCAATGGGGATCATCCCCACACCGGCCTTAGGGAGCAAGGCATTTCTATCAGTCGCTTCCTTCTCTCGACTAGCTCGAGCATTAGTAGCAACATGAGCTTTCTTGCTCTTCCTCCTATCGTTTGTGCTCATAATATGATCCATGTTTACTTCCTGCTGGGGGGTAAGAACTGTACGATCAAAAAGAAAGAACAGTCAGTATACCAGTATGCGAGCAAAAAAGTTTACGAATAAAAAGAAGGCAAGCAAACACTTAACCGCCATAGTGGTCTAGGCTCATTCTGCAGGAGCCCAAAGTCTTTTTGCAGGAATGATATTGGACCTCTCTCTCTCTCTCTCTCCCTCTCTCTCTCTCTCTCATGTTTAACCCACTTTGGATACCTAAGGCTTTGGATAATGGGTACTAGGGGAGCTATTTCTCCATCCCCACCCAACATCATACCAGCTTGTATGAAGTAGTCCTTATCCGAATGAAGACACTGCCACTTGATCGTGCTCCTTCGAGCAACCAAAGTCAGCCTATGAGCTAGATCATCGCTCCAGTCAGGACCCAGTAGTCCTCTTCTTTCATTGGATGGGTGACCATTTCTGGCAAGGGGAAGGTCCATCCCTTCCTACTTTCGACCAAGATCAGATGGGAGTTCCATCCAACTACCTTGTCGGGCAAGTTGATAAACAGTTTGGGGGCCTTAGCCTTAGCCGGTGTACTGATTCCTAAAGTCTTATCATTAACCACTACTTTTAAGAATCTCCTAAACACGTTCACGCACGGTTCATACCCAACAAACTGGCACACCATTGCAAAAAACACTAAAACCCTTACAGTGTTGGCTCCTAATTGCATGGGGACTGCAGGCATGCATTCTAAGAACTCACATCTGAAGGGATCTAATGGAAGTCGTAGCCCGACTTCGAATTGGTCGTAGAAGAAAGCTACCCTAGATTTGTTTAAGGCCTAGTGCACCCAAGTCTAGATCTTCCTCTCCTTCTCCGAATAATGAGTCAGTCTGAAGTCATCTCTGCTTATCTCACATAAGCTGTGGAGGATATCAATTCTCGATTCAGCACTTTTCCTTCCAACAGCCGGCCTGGGGGCCATGTACCCTCTCTCGTTCCGGCCTGGAACGACTGTCGAGAAGAAGGCATCCACTATGTTGCCTGAGTAGGAGCTAGATGAACACTGAGTCGACATATCTACAGAAGAAGAAGTAACAGGGGAAACAGAACTAGATGGAGTTTCATCAGAGCTATCTATGGGCGACCTAGATTCCCCTAGGAATTCTAACCTATCTCTAGGGAATGGTGGTTTGTTCGATCTAATATAAAACATAATAAAGTGGTCAATCAGCTTATTGAAGAGACAAAAGAGGACAACCCTTTAGTCATCCACCTCCAAATCTCCTACGCTTTCTCTACCTGGGACTTCTACAATGCCACAGCTTAGACCCCATGCTTTCAGAATGGTGATACACTCATCCCTGCTCGTCTCCTTCCAAGGGCCATCTAACCATTTGTAAACCCTAAAGTTGGCCGAGCAATACCCATATCTAACACCCCTCTCACACCCAAAGGTCCTAGCCATGGTAGAAGTGAATAAAAAGGTTGAAATTAAGCTTAACTGCAAAGGAATCGAAGGATACCTTAGTTGATTCAAGGAAGGGGATATCGGAAACAGACGAAAGTTTGATCGCACCAGAAAATCGAAAGCTCCTTGCCTTTTTTGTTCTTGTTGAGTATTTGAGACTTTGGGGATTGTAAAGTTGTAAAAGGAAAAGGATTTGGCCTTTTATACTTATCCAAATCCCTACCTGAATTGGAAAGGATTAGAAGCACAACAGATAATTTCTCCAATTAACGGCAGCGCCGTTTCACAAAGCGAATGTCCAAATGTCGTACCGTATAATCATTACGGCGCTCCAACAGATCCAACCGTCAAAAAAGTCAAGGGTCAATATCAAGCCATGTCATCTCAGTCGACCATCCAATATATTCGACCATCAATCTACGAGCTACTTGAGACATCACAAATTTTTCATAACTTCATGGTCCACAAAGTCAACTCAAAAAGTTGGGGGCCACTGAACAGAATAAAAGTGACGGGCTAGGCCCAACGTACGAAGCCCAACTATCCAGACATTATTACAGCAACATCATTAAATGGACCGGTCCAATTATTACAAGGCCCATGGCCCAACAACAAAGATCAGTCGACCTAGCTCTCATTGTCCGACCATCATTGGTCCCGACCTAGCTTTGTCCGACATACGATCATCTCCTTATACAAATTCTATCTGGCTATGATACAAAGTCAGGTCGACCTTGATCTACTCAGGTGACCTCAACCTACAGAGACGTACGTCGACCTAAGACTTTCCATAACTGCCTCCTACAAATTCGGAGTACGTTATGCCTATATTTTCTCCATGATTTACGGGATTCTATACAATCCTACTACAACACTAACTCTTATCAAGGCTATAAATACCTCACACCATCCAACATTACAAGGTAATGCCTTATTTGCTATTCAATTGATTTCAACACCTTCAATTATAGTTTATAAGCAAAACACGTGAAACTTACTCTCACGCCGGAGGGTCTTAGCCGGAGACCATCCCGGCTAGTCGTGTGTTCATTAATTTCAGGTCAAAAGCTAGGATATCAACCTAATTGCTGGACTAAGGTTGATCAACACGTTCCTTGCAGCATCACGTGGGTATATATAAATTTTATTTTAATAAGAATATTACCCACGGAATATTTCGTGGATAATACCTAAAAATTATTAATAATACAAATATTACCCACGGAATAGTTCGTGGGTAATTTCCGGCAAGTTTTCGTTGGATAAATTTTCCATGGGAATTTTTCCTTATTTACCGACAGAAATTTTTGACTTTCGACGGATATTCCGTGGGTAATACCCACAAAATATTCCGTGGGTATTACTTACAAAAATTTACCCACTGACTTCCTACGGACATTTTCCGTGGGTAAATGAATTTTACCCATGGAATTCCCTGTTTACCCACGGAATTTTCCGTGGGTAAATACTCTCTTTCTAGTAGTGAATTCGCCCTTCACCTCCCCCAGCCGAAATCTGACCCTTCCTTCCCCTTTCAGCCCCACCATCAAGCTGCACTGCACCACCACTGTCACTCATTCATCTAACCCTCGCTATCACTTTCGCCCGGCCGCACAACCTTAATTGAATAAGCCCAAACCTTCCATTTTTGCTTTTTTTTTTTTCAAGTTTGATCTTCGAATTAGGGGAGAGATTATTTGTATTTGTTATTTATATCTATGTTTTGATTTTGATTTGGTATTTGTGTGTGAGTTTGAATTGAAGAACAAGAGTTGATTTTGATTTGTCAAATGGTTTTTAAAGCTATTAATGGTGGTTGTGGTGGTGGTGATGGCGGTGTCAAGGTGGTGGTATGGTGGTGGTACCGGATAAATTGCATTATTGGTGGTTCTAACTGGTAGTTTTGTCCCAAGTGTAAATGACATAAAAGCCCTTGTTTATTTCCATCAAAAGACTAAAATGTACCTCGCATTACATGCAAATGACTGAATTCTGTCAAATTTCTAACGCCGTTTGGGGGAGGGGGCAAAAGTGGTATTCATGGTTAGTTGATGTGCCACCTTAGGACAAATTCGTGCGAGGGAGTACTGAGGTGGGAAGGGATGTATAATTTGTGGTGCTAATCATATTTTGGCCTTTCTAATAAGTCTAATAGTATCACAATAGGTGATATGGTATTGTACTGCAATGATATTAAAAGGAAAATTAATGGTTAATCCAATCACTACTAGAAAACTGGTCATCCGTGACGGAGATTTTCGTCGCTAAAATACGATTTTTGCTCTGATTTCAGTCCAGCGACGGAATACATCCTCGCTGAAAGTTTGTCGCTTTTCAGCTACGAAATGACTACCGTCACTGTTCACCAACGAAACAAATACTTCCGTCGCTGAACAATGACCGAATATTTTCGTCGCTGATGTTCGTTGCTGACAACTTCTGTCGCTGTGTAGTAACGAACATTTCGTTGCTAAACGGTTGTCGCTAAGAAGCTACGGAATGACTACCGTCTCTGTTCACAAATGGACAAAAACTACCGTCGCTTAATAACGACGGAATGTTTTGTCGCTATTGTCCGTTGCTGACAACTTCCGTCGGTGTATAGTAACGAATATTTCGTCGGTGATGCCAATTTAATAATATTTATCTTTTAACTAATATTTTTCACTGCGATGGACATTCCATCGCTGATATCACAAATACAATTTAAAATATTTTTATTTAAAAATCAATATTATTTTTCACTACAAATCAGTTCCCTTAACTTTTATTAATCTTAAATCAGTCCTTGATATTTCACAGTTACACTTTGCTCCCCTAAACTTCTTTTATACTCAATTAATATATATATATATATATATATATATATATATATATATATATATATATATATATATATATATATATATATACACATATATATATATACACATATATATATATACATATATATATATATATATATATATATACATATATATGTATACATATGTATACATATATATATATATATATATATACATATATATATATATATATATATATATATATATATATATATATATATATATATATATATATATATATATATATATATATATATATATATATATATATATATATATATATATATATATATATATATATATATATATATATATATATATATATATACATATATATATATATATATATATATATATATATATATATATGTGTGTGTGTGTGTGTGTGTATATATATATGTATATATGTATATATATATACATACACACACACACACATATATATATATATATATAGGGTCCTATTATAATGAGAACCAAATTTATATATGAGAACCATAAGAACCACTAACAGCCATTGGATTAAAATAAAATTAATGCTTAAGATTAAGTCAGAATTTTGAAAAACCGGTGACATTTTTGAAATTAACCCTCCTTCTCAACTGTCACACACACAAACACCACAAAACACACACACAATTTTTGCCATCTCCGACGACGATAAAACCCTAAAATTCTCCTGTGATGATTAAGACCGTAATTTCTTTCTCCGTCTACACAATCTCTTATTTTTTGGCGAAAATTAACCACCACGACTACAATCAATCAATTTCCGGCTACCATTTCTTCAAATATCATCTTCAATGGCTAATGCACATTGAAATTAAACATGGCCATGGCTGATGCACATTGAAATTAAACTTGGGTACACTAGCTAAGTTGCTAGTGTACATTACTTAACTAGCTAGTGTACACGAGTTAATTAGCTAGTGTACACAAGGACTTGGCCAAGACCAAGCCAAGGTAATGTCCAGTATAAGCCATCTGGCTAGTGTACACGAGTTAACTAGCTAGTGTACACTATATACATAGCTAGTGTACTTAGCCATGGCTGATGAACATTGAAATTAAACTTGGGTACACTTGCTAAGTTGCTAGTGTACATTACTTAACTAGCTAGTGTACACTAGTTAATTAGCTAGTATACACAAGGACTTGGCCAAGACCAAGCCAAGGCAATGTCCAATATAAGCCATCTGGCTAGTGTACACGAGTTAACTAGCTAGTATACACTATATACATAGCTAGTGTACTTAGCCATGGCTGATGAACATTGAAATTAAACTTGGGTACACTAGCTAAGTTGCTAATGTACATTACTTAACTAGCTAGTGTACACTAGTTAATTAGCTAGTGTACATAAGGACTTGGCCAAGACCAAGTCAAGGTATTGTCCAGTATAAGCCATATGGCTAGTGTGCACGAGTAAACTAGCTAGTGTACACTATATACATTACTATTGTACTTAGCCATGGCTAATGCACATTGAAAATAAACTTGGGTACACTAGCTAAGTTGCTAGTGTACACTATTTAACTCGCTAGTGTATACTACTTAACTAGCTAGTTTACACTAGTTAACTAGCTAGTGTACACAAGGACTTGGCCAAGACCAAGCCAATGCATTGTCCAGTATAAGCCAAATGGCTAGTGTACACTATATACATAACTAGTGTACCTAGCCAACATTGAAAATACTATCAAAAAATACTATCAGATAACAATAAATGCTTTAAAGCAAACGCCGGAGATTGAAAATTTAGCAACAAAATTAATTTTCGACGAGAATTTGTAATTAATTCGGCAAATTCACTTAAGCTAGAGATAAGAACCATTACCAGCGAGATCTCAACGCCGGCGACCAATGCTCCGTCTCTTTCTGTTTCATCCATTATAATATGACTATTTTGCCCTCGATGTTCCGCATAATTTCAAAAATGCCAACGGTTCCCCTCTTATATCCAATCTAATCTAAACCACTCAATTATCTTAATCTAATGGTTGTTAATGGTTCTTATGGTTCTCATATAAATTTGGTTCTCATTTGAATAGCTACCTATATATATATATATATAATATATATATGTATATATATATACATATATGTATATATATACATATATGTATATATATACATACATATATGGATTTTTTTTTAAAATATAGCTTTTTAAAATTTTATATATCAAAATAACATTTTCAAAAACTTAAGTACCAAAGTAGCACTTTTGACTTGAAATCCGGAATTGGTAATTCCGGATTATGAAATCCGGAATTACCAATTCCGGATTTGATTTTTTTTTTGTTTTTCAAAATTGAATTTTGGAAAATAATAATTCCGTAAATAGGGGCGATCGCGCCCTAAAATAGAAACGATCGCTCAAGTGTACTCCGGAGGTACCAATTCGGATTCTATTTTAATTTTTTTTTTTCAAAATTGAATTTTGGAAAATAATAATTCCGTAAATAGGGCGATCGCGCCCTATAGTAGAAACGATCGCTCAAGTGTACTCCGGAGGTACCAATTCGGATTCTATTTTAATTTTTTTTTTTCAAAAAAGAAATAAAGCAAATAAAAAATATATTAAAAAACGGGAGAGGGCGATCGCTCTACTTAAGGGCGATCGCCCCTAGGCGCGTATCTTCAAAATCCGGCCTTTGTCAATTCCGGATTTGCTTTAATTTGAATCCGAGTGCCATTTCGGATTCAAATTTTGAATTACCTTCTGATTGTTCATGGAATGGAAGAAAGGAAGAAGAAGAAGGAGGGAGTGCGAGAGAGTGAGATAGAGAAAGAAAGAATTAAGGAGAAGAGAAGAAATTTAAAGAGTTGTGAGAGAAAGTGTTAGCTTGGTACTTAAAAATGGTTAGTTATATTTCTTATTTTAATTTGTTTTCGAGTTGTTAATTTTAGCTATATAAATTTTTTTAAGAATTTTTATTTGTGCATTTTTATATTTTGTTGTTAAAATGATTTATGTACTTAATTTTTGATTGTCAATGAATTAAACATTAAGTCCCATTTAAATTTAATTACTATTAAATTTTTTATTTCAGATGAATGAACATGTACAACAACAATTTATTGATCTGGGCCAATCGATCCTCATGTATTGACTTCTCGGGATACACATAGATCTAAATATATTTGGGAGGGACAAGAGTTACCCAATTTAAGACCTAGGCGTGGTCAGTACTTCCACCTAGAGTTGATTGGAGGATAGAAGAGAAGCTTATAAATCTTTTGGATTTTATGGAGTGTATTTATTAGGTCATATACAATATGATTGGCATTTGATTGAGGCTTTGATTGAAAGATGGCGTCGAGAGACCCACACTTTTCACTTACTCTGTAGGGGAGATGACCATCACCTTAGAGGATATTGGCATGTTGTGTGGTCTTCTGGCCAGACGGAATGGCGGTGACTAGTTCGGAAACTAGTAGGAGTGCTTTGGCATGGGTTGAGATTGTTGAGGATTTATTTGGGGTTGCACCCTCAGCTGAGACATCAAAAGAGGTGGAATGATATCAATGAGATGGGTTCTAGGACACTTCCCTCATTTTGAACGGCTTCCCAATAATGCGTCCGAGCATATGATTGAGACATATACTCGAGCATACATTTTCTTACTATTGGGGTCATACATTATGCCCGTCTCGTCGATAACCTAGTTAAGTTGATGTACCTCGCACTTCTTAGGGATATAAATAATATTGGTGCGTACGGTTGGGGTAGTGGAGCGTTGGCCTTCTTGTATAGGGGAGATGTGTGTAGCATCTCAACACGATTCGAAAGGGTGTGGTGGCTTCTTAACCATTGTACAGGTATGTCTATTATATATGATTACATTATGCTAGTGGACTTAACTTTGTTTTGTACGTAATGATAATTTTTTATAGCTTTGGGCATGGGAGAGGTTGTTGTGTACACAACCTAGGAGACATGAAGAAATAACACTTCTTGGATTGCAACCGGTGGGTTACGGGTATATTTCAATTACTTCATTTTGTAAACGATCTGTTTTGTAATATATCGCTTTTTACTCATTATTTTTATGTCAATTGTTTCATATGTAGGTGGAAGGGTCCATTGTCGTATACTTACGTGCGCCCATAACACATGCAAGGCTATCGAGACCGGTTGTCATATTTAGAGAATGATCGGGTTGTGTAGCGGCCATACGACGGTGTGCCGGTTCAATTTACGCCTTCGGGGCGAAGCTATATGGAGGGCGAAGGTGCCCCTCATCTGCTTTGAGAGGTTGAATGGCACTTTCCGGATCGCGTAATGCGACAATTTGGGATGGTTCAGTGTGCACGATGAGCTGCGACACCGGTTTGGACTTGCATCGGATTAGTCGGCAAGGTCGGTCGGGCGTTAGCTTGGATGCAGCAACATGATCGGCACATAGCAAGGTGGAATGAACGGGAGTTTAATGTCGTTGATGGGGAGTTTGGTGAAGTGGATATGAGCTACCATCACCCCTATTTGACATGGTATAGGCGTATTACTCGATCGCTCATCCACAATTCGTCTAATGTGGAGGGACTAGGGTTCGAGGCCACGTTCGATTAATTATGAGGGTGTGGTAAGTTATATATTACATACAATGATTTTACAAAAAACAATATCATTTTTCCGTATTAATTAATTGCACATCATTGTTTTGAGCAGATTCAAAGTCTCCAAGGGATGTACTTATACGGCGAATGCCACATCCTTGGAAGACATGGTGAATTACACTCAACAATGTGTCACTAACACACTGACACATATTAGGGAGCAGCAACGACTGCAAGCCCAAGCTCCCCCCCCCCAACGGTTGATCATGCTGGCTGAAGACGAGCCACGAGAGGAGAATCGGGTTCGTAGGCGTGGCGGATACCAACAGTGCGGGATGAGCTGAGATGCGGGATCAATACGGTGATATGCATCGGTTTGAGTTCGATCGAGACGAGTTCACCCCGAGACGGGACCGGGTAATTCTTTTACCGAATTGATGAAGCAGTTTGATTTCACGCAACCGCCTCAGAGCTCTTTCCCTTCTTCTAGCAATTATAATCGAGCGCTGGCTTGGACATTCGGGATTCCGGGATTTAGGCCTAGTTTCCATTTTGCCTAGTGTGCGGTTTTGAAAGTCGACGGATCATCCTCATCCTCATCTCAACAATCTATATCAGGTGGTCGTCGTATGCCGAGGATAGGGAGTAGGATTCGCCATCCCCCTAATGAATTTACCCCGTCCAATTATCCTTGACTGGTATCCTACGTGACCGGGATGTGGTCAATTTTCTATAAAACTTATTATTTTATTATTGTTAATTTTAATTTCATGAAAGCTTGCCATGGAATGATTTTTAAAACGGCGAAAAACGTTAAAAGCGACTAGAAATTCTTAAAAACTAATGGACTTCTTAGAAACTAGCGAAAACGTTAAAAAGCTGATGGAAATTCTAAAAAAACTAGCAACGTTAAAAGCGATTGAAATTTGACAAAAGAGGGACGGACAAGAGGGAGGTCGCTCCCTTATAGAGGCGATCGCCCCAATGTACTCAGGGAATTCTAATTCCGGATTCTTTTATTATAAATTTATTTTTAATTACGAGCGATCACCCCAATAAACGAGCGATCGCCCTCTTTTTCCGAGAGAAAAGGCGCGATCGCTCACTTGACCCCAGCGATCGCCCTCTACGCGGATTTCCCAAAGCACGGTTTATTCCCAAAAACCTTCCCCTCTCCCAATCAAATAACCCTACCACCACCAACGCCTCCTTTTCTCCCTCTCTCTCTAAAATTTCAAATTTCAAACCCCAATTTCAAGCTTCTTCAACCCCAAATCCCTTCTTCAACCCCAAATCTAATTTTCTTCAACCCCAAATTTTATATATCATCCATTTTGAAGCACACATTCAAGGTTTGAGGTGGATTTTGAAGATTGTCATTCGTTTGTTTTTCAACACAAAGACTCCGGCGAAATTCCGGCGACCTTCCGGCGAACTTCCGGCCAATTAAAAAGTAAGCTTCCAATTTTTATCTTTGAGTTTTGATTGACAATGCCTCCTAAAAGACCACGAACCACTACCACCAACACTCCAACCCCTACCGGTCCCGTATGATCTTGCTAAATTTGTTGGGATTCAAGCTCAACAATTCTTTGAGTTATATGAAAACAAGCCATTCAACCCGGAAAGGGAATTTGATTTTAATGACTTGTATTTAGATGGTTTTGTTACCCTTTACAATTGGGGAAAGTTTGGGGAGTAAGCCCCCAAACTATGGAAGTTCACTTTTAGTCAAAGAATTTTATGCTAATGTTTTTGAACGAGGGGGTATACGGGAGAGTCTTTTGTGCGGGGGCTTAGGTTAATTATGATAGGAATACCATTAATCAACATTACGGGTTAGCGTTGACATTGAGGAGGATGGGTGTGAGTACACCAAAGAGATGGAGAAGATAGGAAAAAATGTTAGGGAAAATTTGCATTTGCTAGCTCCGACTTTTGGGATAATTGACCCTAGGAATGTGAAGAAGGGGGTAGTTGTTAAGGCTCGAGACATGGATACTTGGATGAAGTATCTTCATAGATTTATTTGTGAGAGGATCCTCCCCTCCTCTCATTTTAATGAGGTTAATTGGAGACGTGCATTTCTAATGCACATGATAGTTCAACGAAAAAAATTGATTTTGGAAAAATAATTAGTAAGGAGATATGGAACACGGCTAAAGGAGTATGGCCAATACGAACTATAATTTTCCATTGTTGATCACATCCACAGTAACAAAATCGGGGTTTAACCTCGGGCTAGTGAACAAGGACATTAAAGGAGGTCAAAGATTAACTTATTCACCCTCACCACTAAATGTCGAGAATGTAAAGAGGGGTGAGGGTCATCTAGGAGACCTCACGGTGGAGATGATGATGATGATGATGAGGAGGAGGAGGAGGAGGAGGAGGATTGGCGAAGCGGACCGGTCGAGGTGCTTATTATCTGTCGGAAAAGCGAGGTTGGCTACGTGGAGAGTCAAATTAGAGATATGAGGCAAGATTTTGGACATTTATCCGTCAGCGTGGATGCGGAGATTGAGACTAATCAGGCTTGGAGGGCACAACAAAATGCTTGGATGGCACAACATGATGGTGTAATGCGGGGAGGCGGGCGATTTCGGTTGCTCAGGAGAATATCCTTGGGCGGATGCCACCACCACCACTCGGGAGATGGTTCGGGCTATGGTGGGCCGGTATTGAAGATTAATGCTTTTTGTTGAATTTTAAAACTCTTTGTTAATTTCAGCTTTGATTTGTGGTTTAATTTGATGAGGGGATCCTCATAAACAATATTTCATATTTGGTTTGTATTTTAATTCGTCATGCCTTTGTTGGCATGCAAACTTGGTTTTTATGTTGGGGTGTGTCCCAAAAGACATCTTTATTTTTGGTTTGTAACAAACTCGTAGTTACTTTCATCTTTGGTTTGACTCGCTAAATCTATTTTATTTCTTCC
The DNA here is from genome assembly GCA_022495995.1 of Adenophora triphylla var. japonica. NCBI lineage: Eukaryota > Viridiplantae > Streptophyta > Magnoliopsida > Asterales > Campanulaceae > Adenophora > Adenophora triphylla. The sequence continues at coordinate 5,512 of JAFEMH010008155.1, read as the reverse complement.
CTTCTTGTAGTGTGCACTGGTGGTATGGGTGAAGTTTGGTTTGTAACAAACTTGATTTTATGTAGGAGTAGTAATTTAGGAATGTTAGGAGTTCCAATATTCGGTAGATGGAAATATGTAATTTTTAAAAATTAACAATTACAATTTATGGAAGTAATTATTAAATATTAATTATGGGAAAATAATTTATGAAAATGTTGATAAACACAATATATATGGAAATTTCATTTTATACAATAACTTGGAGTTCAACAAAAAAGTCAAAAGTGGAAAAACATTTTGGGACGGAGGGAGTATTACAAGAGTTTTATACAATAACGGGTTAATTGAAAATAAAAAATGGGACAAACATTTTGGGACGGAGGGAGTATAAAAAGCTTATTGGCTCGATTTTGGCTTTGGAGCGGTCGCCCCCTCTTATGGGAAGGCGATCGCTCCCAAATTCCGGTAACTTTGCTTGCGAACGCGCGGATGGGAAAGGGCGATCGCCCCATTTTCCTTATTTTCCATGTTAAAAATATTAGTAGTTATCATATTTTTGACTATACATGATGGTATGTGTTTATTTTACGGCTAATTTAAAGTGGGAAAACTTCGATTTTTTTAAAAATATAGCTTTTTAAAATTTTATATATCAAAATAACATTTTCAAAAGTACATTAATTGAAGATAGGTTGAACATTTATAATATACGTTCAAATCCGGCCTTTGCCAATGCCGATCTTATCTTCAGCGACAAATCCGGCCTTTGTCAATGCCGGATTTATCTTAACTTACAAATCCGGCCTTGCTAATGCGGATTTATCAAATTGAATTCCCCTTTAAAAGGAAGGAGTAGTTTCATTACAAACATCTAACCCTCGGCCCTCTCTCCTCTACGAAATATGGATCGTAGACTCAAAAATTCTTCTAATCTCCGTCCTCATTTTGAAAAAAGGCCAAACATCTAACCCTCAACCATCTCACCTCTCTCAAATAAATCTGTCTCGCGAAGGAGAGCGTCGATACTGGTCCAGGTTTGGTGACGTGCGGTTGGCTTTGCGCGGAAGAAACCTCGATCGTCGAGAGGGGGATCCTCTCGAGGAACTTTGTGATTCCGACCCAAGAGTATGTGAGGAGAAGCGATTGAAAGATCCCAAGGAGGATAAAGATTTGAACGCGATCCTTGGCTCTCCGCACTTGAAGCTTGCTCGGTGGCGATGGTATGATTCTTGCTACCCCTTTCATTACTATCACGGGCGGATTTCTAATGGATTTGATAGGATTAATGTTGCCGTTGGTGTTGTCAAGAACCGTCACACGAAATGAATTTGGTGGCGCTACGGTAACTTTGAAGGTTAGCATATGCGTTTTGTATGTTTTTCTAGCATGATTAGTATGTGTCTTATCTTACTAATTAAGATAAAATTGATAGGATCAGCGGGGAACAATAGGTGGTGCAATTCATCAGCCAAGGTGTTTGCGAGAGTGAGTTCGGAGATGACATAGTTGTTGGTTACATTACGATACTTCATCGGGTATGATGTATTAAAAATGCAACAACTTGAACCTATTATTAATATTGCCATCTAATCATGTTTTTTGTAATTTTTAGGTTGTTGTTTTCTCCCCCTCACGTAAAACACATATACTCAACATCACACTCCCCAATGTATTCAAGGTAAAATTGTTAGGTCTGATTTGTGAGTGGTTGATTGTTCAACAAATGACATTAGTTTATTTGTGTTGCGGGTATTCCATAAGGATTTCATCCCATCGATTTTCCATGAAGGGTTTTTCATGTAAAAGTTGTTGAGCTGTTGAACTTCTATTTCTATCCTATGTGATCGGGATGTGATCACTAATTTGAACTCTTTATTTTAATGTTTGATTAATGTATGTGTTGTTGAAGCTGTTGAACTTGTATTTACGTCTATGTGATCGGGATGTGATCACTAATTTTAATATTTATTTTAATGTTATTTCGGTTTTTATTCATATTTTATTTGCTATAAAATGGAGCGGTTGACCCATTTGGTCGTTTTAAGTTTCGCAACTATAAATATATTTGATGTCATGCTCCACCAAGAGTTAAATATATTACAAGTTCAATATATTACAAGTTCAAATAAAGCAATATTACAAGTTCAAATAAAACAACAATACTTAAATGTTCAAAGTACGTAATCTAATAAAACAAAAATAAAAATAACAATTTACTCTTCTTTTGTCTAAGAGTTGGACATCTCCTTCGCGTGTGACCTTCTAACTTGCAAATCCCACTAGCGATTCTTTTTTTTGCAACTTGCCAATCCATAGAGTTTCTCGATCGCCTTGACACGGGTCTCCACTTGCTTCTTGTCACGTCGATGCTCCGGGTTAGGGTAAAAACGTGGGACAATATGATCTACATTCCAATAGGCCTCGTCGTGGATTGGATGAAAGAGCAACTCCGTCTTGTAGTACGAGGCAAGGCTGTAAAAAGGATGAATATAACTCATACCATCGACACTTTGCGATTTGAAACACGCAAGCACATGCGAACAAGGGTAATGATATTGCATCCATTTGCCACAAGTGCATGTTCGATCACGCAATCTCACAACTTGAATGTGTCCACCTTTGTCACCACGTACCACTGCAGTCGTCACACTATAAACACCCACGGACGTAGTGTTAAACCTTGTGACGTGATGAAACCCGGCCTTATCCAAGTTGTATAGGTATCTTCGATGGATTCTCTCACTTTGAATTGTAGCGTGGCATTTGGTGGTGGGATGCCATTAGGATCTCCCCTAAAGCACTAATTGCTTTAGTGAGTCTATCTTGAAAGTATGCCACACACCTATAGAATGAGGTCTCAACAAGCTGCTTGAAATTGGCATTCCCGAGCTCCTTTCATAACGCCATTAAAAACTTCCGACAAATTAGTAGTCTTAATGCCGTACCTATATCCACCATCGTGAGCCATTGTCCACTTTCTAGCATCCAAGTTCTCAAACCATTTATATGCCTCGGGGTTGATGATACGAATTTGCCTCGAGATAGCATTTAAGCTTTCTATCTTGGGTGGTGCTAACGGCACGCCAAAAAGATCTTTCAATCCAACGCCCTTGTGAGCTTTAAGAAAATTAGCTCGCAAGTGCAACATGCACCATCTGTGGATAACATTTCGTGGCCGGTGGCAATGTCTCCAACCGTGCAAAGGATGCCATTATGCCGATCAGATATCGAAGCAAACTTCACGACCCTTAACAATATGTTTGCATAGAAGATGCGAAACCAACACCGGTTTCGATAGTCCTCTTTTTCAACAATAGCGAATGCGAGAGGAAGTAGACTATCATTTGCGTCGACGCCCATGGCAATAAGAATAACCCCTCTATATCTTCCATGCGGGAATGTGCCATCAACGAAATAACGGGACGACAATGAGTGAATGCTTCCACACAAGTGCCAAATGCAAGAACACACGATCAAACATACCTAAAGCACCGGGAGGAGGAGGATCGAGAATGCTCCACAATGGTTCCGAGGGTTCCACTTTTGGATGGCGGCTAACAAACGTGGCGATCTTATGTAAGATTCTTCCCAGGTCTCCATATGCCTCTTGCAATAGCTTTTTGTTTGCCACACCATGCCTTTCTATATGAAACTTCCTTCCCATGGGCTTTTTTATTTCCGCCTTCACTAGTACAATCTTCAACTCGGGATCGGCCTTAACCGGTTCCAAAACTTCTGCCCTATGAACTTAGCATCCATGTTTCGATGATTTTGGCTAATTTCGGTTGCCAAACAAGAATGAGGACCCTTGTATTTGGTAATTTCCCAATACCCGACATTCTTCAAACTCACATTCACATAAAAATTGCACGGAAAATCTTTCATCAAACACTCAATAGTCCACTTTCGGGTTGTGCTTCGTTTTACCTTGAAGCGCAAATTTTCTTAATATGAAACAACTTCATTTTTATACGCACATCTGTCTTCTTTGAAAAGCGAATACCTTTGGCAATGTCACGATGTTCTACATTCCATTCGGCAAAGTCATATTGGTTATCATCATATATCTCGATCCTTCTCCAATATCACGATAAAATTGATACCCGACTACATCATGCACATGATGTTGTGGTTCTTCGTAAGCAACCAAATGTAACGCCAAATCTTCTCCCTCATTCTCGCTAACATCGGTAGGACTACGCAATCATCATATCCATCGTCACGATCTGCATTTAGAAGCAACTCAATATTTTCTTCATAATCGAATCATTATCATCATCATTATACAATTCCTCGCCCTCACCCCCTCCCTCTTCCTCCCCCTCTTCCTCTTCCTCTTCCTCTTCCTCTTCCTCTTCCTCTTCTCCCTCTTCCTCTTCCACATATGTTTGTGTACTTGTTCCGGCATCCCTACGACTATAAGCGGCTTAAAGAACCCATCTGGAAGGTATCCATGTCATTAACATACGATTTTGTAATGGCTCTCATAGGTTTCAAACTCCTCAACATTCACATTATCAACTAAATTTATCTTAACATACAATTGTAAGCTACTCAACCCACCAAACTGAGCGAAACATCAAACATGACTTCCATACCCATATCATTGTCGATTACAAATGGAATGTAGTTTGCAATCCGGGAGCAACAAGATGAGGATATCTACATATAACTTGCAAGCGAACAACGGCTCGATCTACCCCAATTTTCTTAGCTAACTTTTTAATCAACTTCTTGTAACTCCACCGAGTTTTAGCCCTAAGTGCACATTTGGTCCACTTTGCCAAAATGTTCACGCTTCAAGCGGAGTGTTCATCATTTCCTCCCCAATAACACATGAAAACAAATTGGAGACTCATTACCATATTTATTCCTAGAAATTGAAAAATAAATTATAAAAAATCTGAATTTAACAATATCACTTCCACATTCACAAAAAATTTAAATAAATACTAAATTTAAATTTCGTGAACAAAAATAAGAGGATTAAATGTACCTTCTTAATCACCTCTTCTTCTTGAACTTCTTAATCAACTTCTTGAATTTTCAATATTTTTGAAAAAAAAATCACCTACTGATTCTTCTTCTTTCTTCTTTTCTCCTTCTTAGCTTCTTGGATTTTTGTTTTGATTTCCTTTTTACACCGGTTGCACGAGGAAGATGGAGTTTTGTAAGCAAATCCGGAATTAGCATTTCGGTTGAATTTTTCAAAAAAAAACATTACTTATTCAATTCGAGATATATTTCTTTTTTGGAAAAAAAAAAAATTAAAATAGAATCCGAATTATGAGTACCTCAGGAGTACCGCAGGCTTGAGCGATCGCTCTACTATAGAGGGCGCGATCGCCCCCTATTTACTGGAATTATTATTTTCCAAAATTCAATTTTGAAAAAAAAAAAAAAAATTAAAATAGAATCCGGAATTGGTACCTCGGAGTACACTTGAGCTTGATCGCTCTATTTTAGGAAACGCGATACGCCCCCTATTTACTGGAATTATTATTTTCAAAAATTCAATTTTGAAAAACAA
>JAFEMH010008154.1:0-60884 GCA_022495995.1 Adenophora triphylla var. japonica | reverse complement strand
CAATCCAAAGATTAGTCTTGATGTCATATTGATTATCTTTTACTATGATGGAATTCATTTTGATATAATTAATCATTGTGTAGTTTCTTATATATGTTTTGTTTCATTCTTTTTTGTTCTCTTCATTCAGATTTGATCAAGGCTTCATCCGTTACTACCGCCTTAAACTCAATTCCTTTGCTAATCGGGACAAACTTTAAAACTTGGAAAACAAGATTATTATGGTCTTAGGCCGTTTGGACCTTGACCTCGCATTAAGAGAACAAGCTCCGCCTCTAATCGATAAAAAGCACCGCGGAAGACCGCTTAAGTTCGTAGAGGTGGAAGCGTTCTAATCGCGTCGCCCTAAGCATAATTAAGAATGCAAATTCCTGAGACATTTCTAAACAGTGTCTCCGAGGATGATGGTGCAAAAGGTTTCCTAGATGCCCTAGAACAACGCTTTGCAAAAAGCGATAAATCGGAAACAAGTGCTACCTTGAGGAAGCTTGTTTCCATGAGGTATAAGGGCACCGGAAATCTAAGGGAATACATAATGGAGATGTTTCATCGATCAACGAAATTAAAAGCACTCAAGTTGGACTTATCGGAAGACTTGCTTGTGCATTTGGCTTTAATTTCTCTTCCTTCACAATTTGGTCATTTTGAAATGACCTATAATTGTTAAAAGGACAAGTGGAATATTAATGAATTAATTTCACATGTCACGGAGGAAGAAGATAGGTTGAAACACACCAAACCCGAAAGTGCACATTATGCATCTACCTCTTCTCGTGGAATTAAGAGAAAAGGTAAGGAGATTAAGTGTTGCGACAAAGAAGCCTAAGGGATCATCAAATGATCAAAAAGTGAAAAAGTGCTTCTTTTGCAAGGACCCCACTCACATGAAGCCCGATCGCTTCTAAGTATCGCCAATGGCGAATTAAGAAAGGTATGTCATTTAACTTTGTTTGTACCGAAGCTAATTTAGTTTCAATTCCTTCGTATACATGGTGGTTAGACTCCGGTGCAACTACTCACATAAGTTCATGTATGCAGTGGTTGCTCGAACTACCGAACGCCCAATGAAGGTGAAAGATTCATCTACATGGGAGCCGGAAAGCCTGTAGAGGTGGAAGGCATAGAGACTTTTAGATTATCTCTTAGTACCGGATATTATTTGGTTTTGAATAATGTATTTATTATTCCATCTTTTAGACGGAATTTAATTTCCGTCACTACATTAGATCGGGAAGGTTATTCCCGTATCTTCGGTAATAATAAATGCAATTTATATTTTGATTCAAAGCTTTTGGTACTAGTTCTTTGTCTTACATTGATAATTTATATTTACTTGACACAACAATTCATTAAATGAGTCCCATAATGTGATGATGTGCCATTCGCGGGAAAATTCGATTTTTCGTTTCTTTGAAAACCAAATAAAACCGGAAAACGGAGTCACCACGCCATTTTTGTTTTAAGGGCCAAAACTTTGAAAAATGCCCGAGATTAGAGATTTGGGTTCGGGAGGCTCATGTTACACGCCGGAAAGGACGTTAGTGCACTCCGGAATGCCTCGTAGAAACGAGTCTTCCAAGCTGAAAATCATTTGTGTGTGTGTGTGTGTGTTTTGGCCAAAATAAGTTGAAACTCAGAAAAGTAAAAATTGGGAATTCTTTATTAGACTTTGGTCAGATCCCATGATTTTTGGTGTGATTTTTGGGTAAAGATTTGGTACTCAAAAGATTTTTGGAAGTTGAAGAGCACTTCTACCAGAATGAAAAAGGCAGTGGACACTTGATTTTGAAATAGATTTAAGGGCTTCAAAACTTCATAATCAAAGAAAACTCAGAGAATGAAAGTTGTTCCAAACACCTCAAATAAGATTTCTGTGAAAGAATTTTTCATTTTGGAGGAGATTTGAGGACTCAAAACCTTCTGGAAATCTCAGATATGAGATCTGGACTCCCAGAAACTGGTGATCTGACCTTCAAAAGAAAATTTGAAAAAGGGAGTTTTACTCACTCACAAAATAAAGTAAAAATATGTCTGGAAAGCTCTGGATGTTGGCTACAAAAAGTGTTTTGTAGTCAACACCAAATTCCAAGTTTATCTGTGTCCAAAAATTTAGACCATGGACTGGGGTCTTAGAAAATTGCTACTGGACAGCAACTTCTCAAGAAAGAAAATATGATTTTAAGGGGGGTTTTGCATCCATGCTTGTCCCCATTTCCCTAGGTTTTGGCTAGTGATCACTTGACATTTTAGTGGTGAATCAACTATACCAAACCATCCTTGGGGTACATTAGGACTAAACACTTCATTTGCTTGGGAAGGGGAATTTTATCCTTTGAACTCAAGATTTGGTGCTTGAAAATGGTTTTTAGGGTTTTGAAAATGCATTTGCAAACAAGTAAGAACACATTGAAGAAAATGTTGATCCTTGTAGAGGATCATCCATGGAGATGAACTTCCATGGTGATCCTCTTGGATCTAGGGCAAGAAAATGAACAAACTACATTTTGTAGTTTGAAAATGCATGCATGGATGAGAGAATTTAGGGTAAGGAGAGGGAGGTTATACCTATCTTCCTTGTGTTTTTGTGTTTGTGTTTGAACTTGAGAGTGAGTGGGTTTGATTTGAGTGAGTGAAAGTTGGGAAGATTCAAGAGAAAAAGGTGACAATTCTAGAGAATTCTCACTGTTTTCTCAAGTATTTTCGCCAAATGCTGTGAGTTGTGTTGTTGTTCCCCTTCTTTTTTGAGACTGGAGGGCTCAATTTATAGCCCTCTGGAAAATGCAGACATGTCCGCGCGGATGGGGTTGATGGCGTGCACTGTTCATTAAATGCAGCTCCAGGCTTTGGACACAAGGAATATTTTTCAAAAATCAAACGTAAACCGTTTTTCAACTTGCTGTTTCGGGATTTTCTTAATTCTTTTGCTTTTTGAGATTCCTTTGAAGGTTTATCTTTAAATTGCAATGCCCATTTTGCCCTCACTTTGTTAGAAAAGTTAGGAATGTTAGGAATTGTTAGAAATGTTAAAACTTTCGTTAATTTTCTAACGAAAATTCTAACAAGCTCAAATTGGAGCACTTACGTAGCCCCTCGGCGACGGTAAAAGCTTTCAAAGGAAGCGGGGTCGTCGATAAGAATAAGGCTTCATATTTGACAGGATGATCAAGTGATCGAGTGGCTGAACCTATTTAATAGGCTACCTACGTATCCCGAGTGGGAATCAAGCCAACCGTAGTTCGGGTCTTTGACCCTGGAGATGATGGCATTTTAGGTGCCTCGAATCTGATGAGCGAGTTCTGCAGTCGGTTGCTGGAAAGAAACTCTGTTGGGGATAAGAGATGCTCATTTTGATCGGAGTGCTATCCGCTCTGCTGGGGATATGAATAACCATTTTCGGTCTGATGGCTATCCGCTCTGCCGGGGATAGGAATGACCATTTTTGGTCTGGTGGCTGAACCTAATGATAGGCTACCTACGTATCCTTAAGAGGAATCAAGCCAGTCGTAGTTCGGGTTTTTGACCCTGGAGATGATGGTGTTTTAGGTGCCTCGAGCCTTGATGATGGCGTTTTAGGTGCCTCAAACCTTGATGATGGCGTTTTAGGTGCCTCGGACCTGGATGATGATGGCTTTTTAGGTGCCTCGAACCTTGATGATGGCGTTTTAGGTGCCTCAAACCTTGATGATGGCGTTTTAGGTGCCTCGGACCTTGATTGTGAAATGGCCTTTCGGTGGACTTTGTCTCGCCGCCGAAGGAGAGGGCGACCGTTTTGGTCCGAGGGGCTGAACCCTAATGATAGGCTACCTACGTATCCCTAGCGGGAATCAAGCCCTTCGTAGTTCGAGTTCTACTCTGAGATTTCATTGGCTTTTGGGATTCCGTTAACTTTGCTGGGGATTTTGTTAAACTTTGCTGGGGAAAATTAGACGTATTCGTCGGAGAAATCGGCCTTACGTTTTACTGCCGGGGAATGATTTTGATGAAAGAAACGGGATTCCGTTATCTTTCTCAGGGAAATCGGTCTTACGCTTCGACTCGCCGAATGATTTTGATGAAAGAAACGGGATCTCGTTATCTTTCTCGGGAAATCGGTCTTACGTTTGACTCGCCGTGATGATTTTGATGAAAGATACGGGATCTCGTTATCTTTCTCGGGAAATCGGTCTTACGTTTGATCGCCGTTGAATGATTTTGATGAAAGATACGGGATCTCGTTATCTTTCTCGGGAAATCGGTCTTACGTTCGATCGCCGTGAATGATTTTAATGAAAGATACGGGATCTCGTTAACTTTCTCGGAGAAATCGGTCTTACGTTTTACTGCCGGTGATGATTTTGATGAAAGATACGGGATCTCGTTATCTTTCTCGGGAAGATCGGTCTTACGTTTGACTGCCGGGAATGATTTTGATGAAAGAAACGGGATTCCGTTAACTTTCTCGGAGAAATCGGTCTTACGTTTGATCGCTGAATGATTTTGATGAAAGAAACGGGATTCCGTTAACTTTTCTTGGGAAGATCGGTCTTACGTTTGACTGCCGGGGATGATTTTGATGAAAGATACGGGATTCCGTTATCTTTCTCGGGAAGATCGGTCTTACGTTTGACTGCCGGGAATGATTTTGATGAAAGAAACGGGATTCCGTTAACTTTCTCGGAGAAATCGGTCTTACGTTTTACTGCCGGAGATGATTTCCTTGAAAGGGGGTTGACTTTGGTTAACTTTGGTTAACTCTGTCAAGCCGAGGACCGAATTGCAGTCCCGATTTTTAAAGGGCAAAAGGGTCATTTTGACCCTGACAATCCTGTCCGCGCGGAGAGGGTTGAGAATCAGAGGGTATTAATGAGGGGCCAACGCCCTTCCTCTTCCCCAGTCTATTTTTTTGAATTTTACGAGAGAGAAACCTCAAATCCGCCATTGTTGGCCTAGAAGCTTCAAAACTCTTCCGATTTCTTCGATTTTTCAAGCAATGGAACACGGGGAAGGTGCTTTTCAAGGCCAAGGACGTGGCCCGGTAGCGGAGAGACGATTGGAGCTCGTCCGAATGAGGAGGCACTACGCACTTTCGCAATCGATTGCGGAGGAGCCATACCCCGATGCTTGGCAACATTGGGCCACCGATCCGAGTCTCCGAACGGTATACTTCGAATCCTTTTGTTCCTTTTGTCGATTTTTGCTTGAAATTGATTTTTGGGTGATTTTTCTCTTTTTTTTTTTTTTGAAAATTATGCAATGTTCATGGCCTTGGATTTTGATTTTGATGCTTTGCATGTTGTAATGAGTATATGGGTATCCCAAAATGTGCATTTTGCTTGGGAAGAGAATTGGCATTTTCGCCACATTTTTTTTTTTTAAATTCGAAAATTATGAATTGTGATTTTTTTTTTGAAATTTGAATATTGATCTTGATGATATGCATGTTGCAATGAATTTGTTGGTGTCCCAAAATGTGCATTTTGCTTGGGAAAAGAATTGGCATTGTCGCCATTTTTTTTTTTTTCGAAAATTCGAGAATTGTGATTTGAAAAATGATGCAATGCATGCATTTTGTTTGAAAAGAATGGGCATTTTGCCAATATGAGATGATGATGATATGAATGTATGTATGTTTAAGATTTTGAAAAGCGGGACGGATTTTTCCTCCCGTTGATTGAATGTATGCAATTTTATGAAAATGGGACGGAGTTTTTACTTCCGTCGACTTCTTGTAGGAATGCATGTAGGATTTTATTTTTTTGGAATGATGTATGCATTTTTTTTTTTTTGAAAATGGGACGGAGTTTTTTCTTCCGTTGACTCTTTGCATTTTTTTTTTATGGATGAATGTTGATTGGAATTTGCTGAAAACTGTCTTTTTTGTGCGAGAAAAATGGGGCTAGGTTCATTGCATGCTGTTATGCTGCCGAATTTTCTTCAAGACTTTGTGTTGCATGTATATGCTTTTTTTTCCTCTTTTTTTTTGTGCAAATGCAAATGCAATTTTTTTTTTTTGACATTTTCTCTTTTTTTTTTTTTTTTGGTGTGGTGGAAACAACTACGTTACTTGAGCAAACAACAAGATGAAGACTCGAGGATCGGTGGAGTCTGTAGTTGACTTGTGGGACCGGCTTCCGAATGTGGGCCGAGGAGCTTTGCCGAGTCCGAGACAGATTGTTGTTGAGACCGGGCTTTGGGAGTTCATTGAGTGCTTGAGGGGATTGGTCAAGTTTCCTAAGAGCAAGGGCCCGATGTTTGCTTTGGCGCAAAGATTGGTGGGACGCGACCCACACATTTCACTTCTTCCGGGGCGAGGCTACGGTTACGCCTTTCCGACTATGCCGCGATCACGGGTCCTGTCCTTTAATGGACGCAAAGATTGAGTGGCGGGACGGCTACGCCGACGCGGACCTCGCAGCTCTCGGGATTTTCCCCTATTCCCAAAAAGGGGATGGGGATGGAGTATGCCGTGGTCTACGGGAAGATTGTGGAGACCATTGGGAGCTACGAGGCCGGGAGGAGAGGATAGGCGCCGAGCGCATTGCTAGTGGCCTTCTTGTGGTTTGCTTTTTCGAGCACTCTTTTTGGGCATGCCGAGGGGACGGCGCCTTTGCCCCGCCGAGGTCCTTGGAGGACATGGAGATGGCTGGAGATGTCTCTTGGGAGAAGCGGCCGGCAGAGCTTTACTTTGCTTGATAGATACAAATGAAGGCCGTGAGCTCCTTATACCGCTTTGAGTTTGCCCCCGAGGTATAAGCTTTCTTTTTGCTTTTCCTTTCTTCTTGAGCACACACTTTTCTTTTGCAGACCGGATTGATTTGATCTTTACCTTTCGCAGTATGGGCTCGAGTTTTTCCACGTCACGATGTGGCGGCACTGCGGCGTACGTTGGGGCGTATCCGGCCATGCGCTCTTGGTCCAAGCATGCCCGGGAGAAGATAAGTTCCAGGGGGCGTACGACTCTCGATACGCGGATTGCCTTCCTTCGACGGAGGCCGAGACGGATGAGAGGATGATATTCTACCCCGGGATCGTTGAGGTGGCGCACTGAAGGGCGCCGAGATTTGGACCATGCAATGGAGGATTCTCGAGAGGTCTCGACTCGCGATGTCTATTACCCGGGAGAGAGGGTGACGCGCCAAAGATGGCGTGAACTCGCCTTGTTGACACCGATGGAGCCTCCCGCCGATATGATGCACCCGAGTGATAGATCTCGTGACTGGGATGATTACCGAGCCGGCCAAAGACTTCTCGGATTTCGTAGCGATTGAGCCATATTCGGCATTCATCTTGAGGAGGCCGAGGATGCCCTGTGTCCTTGATAGAGAGGGGTTAGGGATCCCGCTGTACCCTCGAACGAACTTCTCGTACGTCCAGGATGGGATTAGATTGAGGGTGGAGATCCCTCAGCCCGAGCGGCTTCCGCGAGCTTTCCGGCCTTGTCCGGGTATGAAGGTATGGCTTTTTATGCTTTTGCCTCTTCTTTCTTCCTTTTGCTTCATCATTTTTAGCATCACTTCCTTTTTTGACGCTTTCGCTTCGTGCAGCTTTGAGGTGGTCGTCGAGAAGCCGACGAAGCAAGTAATCGGGGCTAAGAGATTTATCAGGAGGATGGTTGCTTGCGGGGCTCCTCGTGCTAGAGCGAGGCGACCACGGCCGGCGCCCGTCGTGCGGGAGGCTTCCCTATTCCTTCGTAGACTTCTTCCGAGACTCCTCTTTCTCCTCTCCTAGATCCCCGCGGTGCCGCCTTCGGATCATGTCATTCTCGGGATCCACATGGGCAGTGGACACGTTTGGCAAGATGGTGGGTCGTCTTCGTACGTCCAGAGTCCGACGCCTTCACTTTCGGATTCGACTTCTTCGAGGATCTTGGTTTGCCTTATCGCGGCGTGCCAGTTGGTCCAGACGAGCCTCTTTCTGGAGACGAGGACGATTCCCGAGCCCGAGATCTTCAGTGGCTCCCGATGAGGCGGGCCCGAGCCGCAAGAGGGATCGGGGCGTACATCGGCGCTAGGGACTCTAATTGATTACTTTTTTAGACTGATTTTCTGAGATTGAGATTTGTGACTGGGATTGAGATTTGTACAACTTATGCACATTTTGCTCTTTTTTTTTTTTGGAATGTAATAATTTAGGATTATTGTTACCCCGTTTTTTTGTTTTTTTTTTATGCACACTCCTTTTTTTTTTTTTTTTGGAATGTAATAATTTAGGATTTTATTTTATGAATGCAATGTAGTATGAATGCAATGTTGCATGAGCCTTGGTTTTTTGGCAAGGGTGTTAGTGTTTGGTATATGGACTGGTTTGGGGAGGTTTTTTGCACAGGTTTCGAGCAACCGGGACGGAATATTCCTCTTTGTTCGGCAGCTTTGACTGCTGCATTTTTCTCGATGGAGAACAAACATGTCCGCGCGGACGGGACAGGAATCTGACACTGTCCTTTGATTTTGCTTCAGATCTGGTTTTGCTTTATTTCAAATTCAAATATCCTCTTCAACCTCCAAATTCAAACAGCCATTTTCGGGAGAAAGAGAGAAAATCCATGGAAAACCTTAGAAAAGCTCCATCAAAATTGTCCCAAGAATCCCAAATGTCATTCTTTAACAAATTCAAGGATTGGTCCCGGGAGATTATGCATGAGAGGAGGTCCTTCTTTGAAGAAAGGTATAAGGTGAGGTGCTTATGGTCCCTCAAAGAATTGGTTCCGGACTACGACCTCTTGAGAGCTTCTTCATCATTTTGGGATACTAGAAGGCATGTCTTTTGCCTTTCTTACAATGAGGTTGTTCCGACCGTGGAAGAATTTCGGGCTTTGCTTGGTGGCCCTGGAGGTGGAGGAGATAGCGGTTCCTTTGCCCGGAGGGGCTTCTTTCGTTGACAGATTGTGCAACCTCCTTCATCTTTCCCTGAGGAAGCGCAAGGTATGATCTCGTGGTCCCGATCATTTTGATATTTCCGGTCTCCCGATAGATTTAGGGGCTTAGGCTTGCTTGACGAGGCCTATTGGGATGCCTTTGCACTTTGCATGTTCGGGACCTTTTTCATGGTCTATTCTTTCGGGATCATTCATCGGTCTCGCCGGATGTAGTCGTTCATTGTCGCTGCGCAGATGTTGTACCTCCGATCCTGGGAGACTTTCCATGCTCTCGATAGTCTGGCATCGGGAGACGGTATATGCACGGGGCAGCCCGTTCCTCTTGACTCGTGGCCGATGGAGCGCTTGGGGATTCTTCGGGAAACTCCCGATATGATCAAGCCTTGGACATTCGCCAGAGAGGGGTTGCCAGAGATTTTGATGATCGTGGCTCATGGGAGCGTTGGATGGCCGGTCGCCGGACGTAAGATATCGTGGTCGCTGCCTTGTTGGCGGGTGGAGACTCGCAGAGTGCTTCAGACGGGTCTCATGTGGTCATGCTTCCGGCTTTCTCACCCAGCCTTTTACATTCCGTCTTTGGTTCCGAGACAAGCTCGGCTTGAGCAGTTCCTCGAGGACTTTGATGATATAGCCACCAGGGTGGTGGCTCCTGCTTCTATGGATGATCCTTCGGTGTTTTCCTTTCTTTCCCGAGCATGGAGGTATGACGTCTTTCCTCCTCGGGTTATCCTCAGCGTCCGAGACCGTGTTCCCGACCACTTGGTACCCGGATTGGTACGAGAGGCATTTGGGAGAGACTCGATGGCTATTTTGAGACGGCGTGAGGCCATTGTGGGTGCGGAGGACCCGACGCTTCCGAGAGGAGGAGGGCCGAGGCGAGGGCCAACCCTCACGACAGAGCGGAGACGCCGTGACCGACTATGAGGCTTATGTCAAGAGACAAGAGAGGAGGACTCCTACTTTACCACTGGCCACAGGAGATGAGAGATGACGCTAGGGCTACCAAGGCCCCGACAGAGGCCGGTCTCGATAGATCCCTGTTCCTATACCAGAGCTTGGTAGGAGGAAGACCGACATTTTTCCTGTTCTGAAGAGGAAGACTCGAAGGGGGAAGAAGAGGGGAGATGCCAGTACGAGTGGCGTGGAGTGACCTCGAGGTTTCCGAGTATCCCTTTCTTGTCATGGCGTACACATTAGTTTGATTATGTATCTTAATTTCTTTTAGCAGGTTGCCGCTTGTAGGAATGAATCGGGCTTAGACTCATCAAAAAGTTTTTAACTTGTAATGAATATTTGAATTGCTTCGTAGTTTTTCGAGACGCTTTCATGGTCTCGATCAATTGTATTGATGTCGAGTATGACTTTTATTTGTGTTTTAGACCGAACCGTTTCCGCCGCCTACGTTCCCTCATTTTGAGGAGCTCAGTCTTCGTAGTTCAACCCGGTCGATTTTTTTTGTTTTTTTTTTTTTTTTTTTTTTTTTTTTTGTTTGTTTTTTTTTTGTTTGTTTTTTTTTGTTTGTTTTTTTTTTTTTTTGTTTGTTTTTTTTTTTTGTTTTTTTTTTCAACCCCGTTTTTTACCTAGGCCGCCCTTTTCGGGTTTTCAACCTAGTTGGGTATTACTCTTTTAGCACTCTTTTTTGACTTTTTGTTTTACGCGTAGTATCTCGCGCAGCCTTGTCACCATTCACCGGGTGTACAAAGGGATTTCCGTCGAGGTCCGCAAGTTGCATGGCTCCTCCTGGAGAAGATCTTCTCGGGACGACGTATGGCCCGACCTGCACAGCTCCCATTTGCCGAGGGGGTTGATACGGATCCGGGGGCTTTTCTTTCAAAACGAGATCACCTTCTCGGATCTCCCGATGCTTTACTTTCTTGTCAAAGGCTCGCCATTCTTCCTTGGTAGGCTCGGATGTGTTCCATTGCTTTCAATCGGCGTTCATCTAGCAGGCCAATTCATCATGGCGACTTTGGAGCCATTCGACCTCGTTGATCCGGCTTTCCAACAAAGACACCTGAGCGAGGGATTTCTAGCTCGATTGGGAGTACACGGCTTCCATTCCGTATGTGAGGGCAAACGGTGTTTCCCGCCTGCCGTTCGACCGATGTTCCGTAGCCCCAGAGTGCCAGGTGTAACTTATCGGGCCAATCTCCGCCTCGACACCCATTTTCCTGATGATGTTTTCCAAAGTCTTGTTTGCCGCTTCGACGGCTCCGTTGGTTTGGGGCCCGTAAGGAGATGACTTGTGACGGGTTATTCTGGAATTCTCGCCACAGCCTTTCCACATTCCCCTTCGAAAGTGGGATCCATTATCCGAGATGATTTCGCCGGCAACCCGTATCGGCATATGATGTTCTCTTTGATGAAGAGGGCAACTTTCTTTGAGTTGAGGATCTTGTAGGATTTTGTAAGGCATCCTTTTCCTCCTCCTACCAATCTGCGTCTCTTTAGGCTCTTCCAGCTCCCAAATTCATACTCGTCAAAATCTCTTCGACAACTTGGGCTCGATTTTCCTCTTCCTGACAACCCGCTTAAAGATTTCTTTTTTTGTTTGATTTTTTTTTGTTTAATGTGTCTGCTTCTTTATCTGATGAATTATTATTAAATGAATTTTTTTTAGTTATTAATTTATCATTAGTTAAAGTGGCAATCAAGGGATACTCAGAAAGGTTCGTCATTTCATTAGGAACGAAAAGGAAGTACAAAGATTTGCTGCGTACTCGTAGTTTTAGGCGTAAGGCCATCGGACGAAACTAGAGACTCGACCTTAACAATGAGAGACTCGGAGGACTCTTCCTAGTTTGACACAAAAGGGATGGGGGACCAATCCAGGCTTGTTGATCATTTCTTCTTTGGTAGCGGACGGGCCTGAGAGAGTTTCCCGATTCTTTAGCGGCATTGCTGTCAGTGATCTCATGACTCGGGGGCTGTCTCGTTTCTGTTCTCCTCCCTCGATCATTGCTACCATTTCTTTGACTGAGCTGAAGTCAATCAGTCCGGCACTGGATCTCTTCCCCGAACAACTGTTGCATGATCGGACCATCCTAATCATCCGAAAAGACTTCGTGGCTTTGATTTCGGCACGGTCAATTCAAACTCAGTTTCGAACCTTCCCGGGCAAAGAGAATTGTGGTTGTGAGCTTCTCGAACTGTTCCACTAGGCTTGGCACGCCTTTGAAAGTGTACTCACTCTTCATGGTAGTGGTAGCCCTGGGTATCTTGGGTAGGTCCAGGAACATTCTACGGACCGGGTTAGCTTTGGCTCCCCTGAACTTGTTGAGACTATCCTGTAGCTTCCAGCCACCCTTCTCGTAGGAGCGGGCTCGTGATGTAACCCGGTTGTGTGGGACCCTTTACAAAGTAGTCACCAAATTAGGACTCGAAAGGGAGAGATTTAGGGTCGTCGACCGGGACCCTTCCCCGTGGCAGCTTCAAATCTTTTTCCTTTTTGCAAAGGTCCACCGAGGAGGCCTCATATCCTGTGCCGTGGCGAAGTTTTCGTCCTTTCACCTCGATGAGTTTGTGAGTTCCTTGTTGGTGCTTCCCTGCATCGAGGCCAGGTAGATAGCTCATCTTTCTCATCATTTTCAAGACCGGGGGGATTTTATCCCAGGTGATTGTCAGATCTATGTTGCACACTTGGGCTTTGGGAGGCTCGACCGTGAATCCAGTTAGCACGAGACCTTCCTCGTCATGTTTGATTTCCAGAATAGGTATTCCACCTGTATCTGTGCCCTCCAAGGTGACTAAATCCCCGTGAATGGTTGTCAGTGTCCCCATTCGAGACGAATTTCACACACCGGTGGAGGCTTGAGGCAACCCCTTGACCTGATGCAGCCAAGGTCTTCCCAATAAGGCATTAAAAGTGATCGGGATGTCAATAACCCGGAATTCCACAGTATCAATTTCTCGTCCAAACCAGAGGTCCAAGGTAGCAACTCTAAGGACTCGCCGAGATGTCGAGTCGTAAGCTTGATCGTGAGGGAGGAAGGCTTCAAGTCTCGTAGTCTTGATATCAAGCAGTGCTCATGATCTTTGCCGGGAGAATGTTCATTCCGACCCGTTATCAACCAGACCCGAGGGAGGCGTCGTTCATCCAATCGACCGTGATGAAGAGAGGCTCGTTATGATCAGCCCCAAATTGAGGGAGGTCGAGATCTGTGAAAGTGATTATGTTCCCGTAATGAATGTTTCCAATCAGCTGTACCACGTCGTCGGGAGTAGCATCGATAGGGACCAAGGTGCGGGCTAAGCTTTCTTCCAGCTTTAGCTTGTGGGGATAGGATGAAGTGAGCAGGGACCATAGGGAGATGTTGGCCTGTGTCTGCTTCAACTGGGTGAGCACGGGTCCTCTTTTTCCGGGGTCAGAGCTTACTGCCTTAGCATAGGGGCGGCGGTTCTCCTCGGTGCTTGATCTCGTGGCCTTCTTATCTGCTTTGGGATTTCCTTGGAAAATTTGCCCGGATCGGGTCAACAGTTAACTTCCTCATCGCTGCTTCTTGACTCGGATTTCTTGAGTGCCGCTAGGGTCAATGGGGAGCCCTTTCGGCTATTGGCCACCGGCCCCGACTGAGTCTAGCAACGGTGAGGGGCCGAGCTGCATCGGCTCCTTCCCGGGCGGCCCTTATAACCGCTTCCCAAGTCACGTGCTTTTGAGTCTCGGGGTTGTGTTGTTGCCCCTTGGATGGCCCACAGAGCTAGGGCGTCCTCCGATTCACTCTCATAGCCTGCCTTGCTCATAGTTATCATGCAACAAGAGTCGCTATTGTCGGGACTCGGCGGCCTTTAGAATTCATCCTCGGTATAGTGCAACCATTCCGGTTCCTTTCGGTAATACTCAGAGTTGGAAACGATTATAGCATTCTGTGTGGGAGGTGCATCTGGTATCATGCCGGTTTTCAGGACTTCTCTGAGAGCTGACATACATTCGGGGAAGGTGACCTCTTCTTGGGTAACCCTGACAAGGAGTGTTACTTTGTTTTGGGGTGGATTTGATCTAACCATGGTTATTTTCTCATTTGGGCGGATGGGAGTTAGTTTCCCTCTCTCTATCAGATCTTCGACTATTAGTCTGGATCGAACGCCTGAAAACCCTTTCCCCAAAGCATGGTAGGCAGTGTTGAATTCTAAGACATCCACGTGCTCAGATCCAGGAAACTTCATGGCCTTCATGTCCTCGGTTTCATATTCGTCTTCCGAAGTGTCTTCGTCGTCGCTTGCTGACAACCAACCATTGTGCCTGGCTCCCATGGGCTCATTTCTGGCACGATTGTTCCAGATTGTTTCCGGATCTGGGGCCTCAGTTGACTCTTCACTCTCGTCATCATCATCGTCGTTGCTGTCATTGGAATCATCTTCCCATACTAGCGGGATTTCGGCTGAGAGGGAATGCTGATAGAACCCGTTAGGGGAATATGGGTGCGTGCAGCCGCAGAAATTGTCATATGCTCCCGTTCCCGGAAGTGGTAATTGCAATTCGGCTTCTCCACCCAGAAACTGCGGGGGAAGAGTGAGAGGGGGTGGCACGTATTTGACATCGTGTAGAATGTAGAAGGGTTCTTTCTCCTCCGATTCTTCGCTCACCGCCTTCGGGATCGTATTCGACTTCTCCAATAGCCGCGAAGTGTACTAGCTCCGTATGTTCTTCGGCTTCACGATAAGCCCCAAGACAGCGCCCGTCCGAAGCTTTCTTGTTCAATTTTTCTTGACCGCTTCTAACCATCTTGTGTAAATGGCTCTCTCATGTTTTGACCGGAATCGCAGCTTCTTCAAGATCGCTTTCCCTTCATCCGAGAAATAGCGGGCCTCGTATTTTTGCAAGGAGTCTACGACATGAGACCAAGGTGGGTTGATTCGCTCGATATCCTCAAGGCCGAGGGGAATCCGAATCTGTGATCCTCGACGAGGTTGGCCACGGGTATTTGGGGACCTTCATCGCATCTTCCTGGGCATGCGAAGATTCTCCGCATTCAATCATATTCACCTGATTATGGTTCCTTGGCAGAGGATTTTTTACTGTATTAGGCCCTTCGGGGCCTTCCAACTTTCCTTGCTCTATCAATCCCTGGATTGCCTTCTTCAAAGTGAAGCAATTGTCTGTTAGATGTCCATGGGCTTGATGAAAAGCACAATATTTTGCAGTATCCATGGGAGCATTCAGATTTCGGGTTGGAAATTCTCCAAAGGCCGCAGCAGAAGCCTTCTTTCACCAGCCCCTAAAGATGTCATTCAGAGGCATTCCAAAGTTTTCGAGGTTCATGACCCGTGGTCCGGGCTCGGCTGTTTTCCGGGAGCAAAAGGAGTTGTGTTATTACATTCCCGTCCCGCATAGTTAATCATCTCTTTGCCTTTAGCAGAGCAGGCGGTGTTTGCAGGAGGAGCCCGATATCTCGTAAGGGGTGCAGCAGCATTGCCGATTGTAAGCCTTTTCAAACTTAGCCGCAGAGTTAACCATGACCCGTAAGTCTCGAGTACGGGAAGTGACCGAGGGAGGCTCTCGATGCGGTTTCGTGCATGACTCGGAAGATGTCCAGCTTGTTCCTCTTCGGAAGGAGGGATGGCCATTTCGCCGAGTTTCGCATTCCACGGCTTGTAGAAGTCCCCAATATTCTCATCGGACGCCGCACCGTTGTTTGTAGGTCAACCCTATTTGTTTCCCACTCCAAGTTGGCCTTGTACTTTTCTCGTGAAGGCATTGGTAATCTCGGTCCCATGTAGCCCCGGCTTCGTGTTTCAAACGGAAGAACCACTTTAAAGCACCGGATTTCAAAGATAGATCGAAATAGTCACCCAACCGCTGATTGGTGCATCCTTTGGCCTTCATCGCCAAGGTATATGTGTCCAAATGGGTTTTCGGGCACGCGGTACCATCAAAGAGGTCTAGATTTGGCATAACAAATTTGTGAGGCAGGGAACAATGGAGTCCGGTCTCGTAGGCCGGAAAGCGCACTTCTTGGCGCTCAATTCACGATCCGCGCTTTCATTTCCTTGTGTTGCTCCATGAACCAGCCGATGAGGGTCTTGTGGCGGAGCCACGGCATTCAAGCTAGTGGCCGAGCTAGAGAGAGGAACTACCACCGGCGGCAGATCGGTGGAGGGAACGGCCGATCCGGGAACGTAGGTGAAAACCCGTCCCGGGCCGAGTTACCCTGGGAGCATGAGTAGGAACTTGGGCAAAGGGATAGAACCTTGCGGCCTGCTGTTGATTTTCAACCGGCAAAGTGGGTGGAGGTAGTCCCGCTGTAGCCGGATAACTTGGATTTCCAAAATGGGGCCCATAAGTAGGCTTAGACGTGGGTCGCCGTCCCCGACTGTTGAATTGCATGGCCGGGCCGAGGCGAGGTGTGTATAACCCGGGGTACCGCGGTCCCGGTGATTCGGATGACACTGGGATGGAGGCTTGGTAACCCATAGAAGTCTGAGTGAGGAATGGATTTGTGTGAGGAGCACGAACTAGTACTATTCTCGAGGAGGGGCTCGACCGTGGCCCGTAACCAAGCCGTGGCGGCATTCCGAACCGTGGCCGTTGCCGTGAAGGTCCGAATTGATCGGTTCCGAACCGAGGTGGCATTCCAATTTGTTGGGGCATTTCGAGATAACCCCAACCATGAGAAGACATTCCGCATCGACTTTATCCCCACCGAGGGACCGTGAACCGATTTCAGGCGTCGGGCCGCATGGATCCAGTGGTCTCGTGGTTGGGGAGCCGGGCCGACTCGAAGACCGAGGAGCACGGGTTCTGTAGTGGCACCATAGGAGGTGGGTGGTGGCATCCTGGAGTAGTCGTGGCGACCGAGAGTGGGGTTGGCATCCTCGTCTTCTTCCACGGTGAAGGTGTCATCTGGATTGAGGCCGGCGGCCGACCATGGCTCTTAATAGCCTCCATAAGGCTTTTAGCCGTGCTTCTGTCGTAACCTCATCCGTTTCGCTAACCGATTCCACCGCCGTTCGTCTCCGAGGGGTCCCGGAGGCGGAGTGACGTTATTCCCATCATTACCGGCCGACGCAGACATTCTCGAAACCCGGAGCCTGAGCAAACGGTGAAGCCGATGACGCGCTTGACTCTTCTCAACTAATCAAACGGTGACCTGTCCGAACCAACCTTTGTGAGGAGTCCGCGAAAAGGTACGAGGGTTCGATGTCTCGGGAATTGAAGGAGGGTAGGTGTTTGGGCTTTGGGCTCATGCAACATGCAGCTTATTTGTTCACGTTTACTTAAAACATGTTTTATTAACCTAATCGGTTGGAAAAGATTGCTCTTATTTTTCGCAAACTACTCGGGATCCCGGATCGGTGGGCCCCGTCACTACGTCTATAAGCCCCTCGTATTCCACCCGTATTTCGACCTCCCAGGGTGGACAGCCCCGGGCGAGGGTCTTATAGGGCAAGCGGGTCCCACCGACCGAAAGAAAACGATCCTAAAAGTCGGCAAGGGTAATCGAGTCTTAACGAGATTCGATGTAAATTACGGACAAAGCCGACGTCAAAAGTCAAGATCATGTCCGAGGGCTCGACAAAAGTCGGCATGATTTGGACCGATAAGCGTCCACAATTGATCTTGACTTGTCGTCGGTTAAGCCGTAATTAGGCATGGAATAATCATTAATCCTTGATGACTCGGTGTCATCTTTGGGAGTCGTGTATAATTTGTGCCGCCGAGCCGAAGTCAAGGCGCTGCCAATATCTTGGTCAAAGTCTGCGGCGGAAAACCGGCAGAGCTTCGACTGATTAGGGTCCCCGAAAGATATTGAGTCGGTATGCCGACAAAGGCTTGAAAGGAAAGGTCTATACACGTACAGTGGCATGACACATGCACTGTACTAAAAACCAACCGGGTCTCGGACAAAGTGTGTCACGGACAAGCGCACGGCCGACACGAGGCTCCATGGGATGTTTGGGTAGTCCCGTGCTTGTACCGAGAGGCGTAATAAGACCAAACGGGCCGCGACAAGGATTTTCCCGGGTTAGGGACGTAGTGTGCAGTGTACGGTCACGTGCGCGTAGTGTGCAAGCAGTCTATCTTCTTTTTCTGAGTAAAATAGAAAATTTTTTATGTGTCTTAAAAATATGATGCATGATTTTTTTTTTGAAATTTTTCTTTTTTTTTGAAAAAAAAAAATTTGAAATTTTTTTTGAAATTTAATGAACACATAAGCACATAAGCACAAAAATTCCGACAGTTAGGGACATGATTCCGACAGTCAAAATTTTGACTTTTTCCGAGGCGGACAAAACAACACGAAAATGTGCAAAAATCAACACACACACAACAAATGATTTTTAATGCCGGGACGGAAGCTTGACCCTCAAAAGCTTTTTTCTTTTTTTTTTTGAAAACAATGATACCGGTACGTGGGATTGTTAAACCACAATTTATCCCCGACTCGTGTTAGGAGGCGATAACGGAAAGTTTAATGGTTTCCACCAATATACCAAATATCATTTTCTTTTTAGAAAAAGCTTATTTTTCCCCAGCGGAGTCGCCACTGTGATGATGTGCCATTCGCGGAAAAATTCGATTTTTCGTTTCTTTGAAAACCAAATAAAACCGGAAAACGGAGTCGCCACGCCATTTTTGTTTTAAGGGCCAAAACTTTGAAAAATGCCCGAGATTAGAGATTTGGGTTCGGAGGTCATGTTACACGCCGGGAAGGACGTTAGTGTGCACCCGGAATGCCTCGTAAAACGAGTCTTCCAAGCTGAAAATCATTTGTGTGTGTGTGTGTGTATGTTTTGGCCAAAATAAGTTGAAACTCAGAAAAGTAAAAATTGGAAATTCTTTATTAGACTTTGTTCAGATCCCATGATTTTCGGTGTAATTTTTGGGTAGAGTTTTGGTACTCAAAAGATTTTTGGAAGTTGAAGAGCACTTCTGCCAGAATGAAAAAGGCAGTGGACACTTGATTTTAAAATAGATTTAAGGGCTTCAAAACTTCATAATATGAGAAAACTCAGAGAATTAAAGTTGTTCCAAACATCTCAAATAAGATTTCTGTGAAAGAATTTTTCATTTTGGAGGAGATTTGAGGACTAAAAACCTTCTGGAAATCTCAGATATGAGATCTGGACTCCCAGAAACTGGTGATCTGACCTTCAAAGAATATTTTAAAAAGGGAGTTTTACTCACGAAAAAAATAAAGTAAAAATATTTCTGGAAATCTCTGGATGTTGGCTACAAAAAGTGTTTTGTAGTCAACACCAAATTCCAAGTTTATCTGTGTCCAAAAATTTAGACCATGGACTGGGGTCTTAGAAAATTGCTACTGGACAGCAACTTCTCAAGAAAGAAAATATGATTTTAAGGGGGGTTTTGCATCCATGCTTGTCCCCATTTCCCTAGGTTTTGGCTAGTGATCACTTGACATTTTAGTGGTGAATCAACTATACCAAACCATCCTTGGGGTACATTAGGACTAAACACTTCATTTGCTTGGGAAGGGGAATTTTATCCTTTGAACTCAAGATTTGGTGCTTGAAAATGGTTTTTAGGGTTTTGAAAATGCATTTGCAAACAAGTAAGAACACATTGAAGAAAATGTTGATCCTTGTATAGGATCATCCATAGAGATGAACTTCCATGGTGATCCTCTTGGATCTAGGGCAAGAAAATGAACAAACTACATTTTGTAGTTTGAAAATGCATGCATGGATGAGAGAATTTAGGGTAAGGAGAGGGAGGTTATACCTATCTTCCTTGTGTTTTTGTGTTTGTGTTTGAACTTGAGAGTGAGTGGGTTCACTACAAGAAAACAGGGCAACTGAAACAGATTTTTCGGTTGCAATTCAGGAAAATCGATTGCAAATTGATGTTTGCAACCGAAAATTTCTGTTGCAAAGGCAGTCGCAGGAACCCTCGTCGCTATTTATGCGACCGCTTTTGACCACTGTTTGGGTTGCAAAATCCTTGCAACGAAAAAAGTAGTTGCAAATTCTGTTGCAATGTGTTTCCTAGAATAATTTTTACATCTGTTGCAAACAACAACTGATTTATTTCTGTTTCTAAAATTTGCAACAGATTTATTTCTGTTTCTAATTGCAACTGATTTTTCTGTTTCAAATATGTTATTTCTGTTTCTAAAATTTGAAACTTATTTATTTCTGTTTCTAATTGCAACTGATTGTTCTGTTTCAAATATGTTATTTCTGTTTCTAAAATTTGCAACTGATTTATTTCTGTTTCTAATTGCAAATGCATTGTTACATTTCAAATATGTTATTTTTGTTTCTAAAATTTGCAACCGATTTATTTATGTTTCTAATTGCAACTTATTTTTTGTTTCAAAAATATGTTACATAGAACTAAATTAGCAACTAAATTTTTCAGTTTCAAGTATGCAACCTAATTTGCAACGAAAAATTATGTTGTAGAAAATTATTTTCTAAACATAAAATATTACTAATGTTATGCCTATAAATATTTCTCAATTGTACCTGATAGAAAATTTAACTTAAAATATCTTAAATCAAACAAATAAAGTCAACAAAGCTTCAAACATTACATTCAAAATAAATTCACAACTTGTCATACTAAATTGTCGTGCTGTTAAACTACATAAAATTGTGAAGTTGACATACTTTTAACTACATAGGAGCTCGTGGATGATGCTTGAAGCCTCTAAGTCCTCGATTTGAGCATCTCTTGAAATTGCAACCGGAAATCATTTTTCAGTTCCTCAAATTTAGCCTCATACGTGGATTGTATTTTTGCCGTGACTTCATCCCTCATTTTCTCAAAAGATCATACACTCACTTTGGATCCAATCAGCACTTGATGTCATTGTCATCATCATCATCCGGATCCACTGACTTTTCACTTGTGAAACTAGTTCTTCTTGAGTCTTCATTCCTAATATGAAGCTTTGGTTGATAATCAGTATCGTCTTTCACAAAACCATTGAAACGTATTAAGATCCATGTGCTTTCAAAGCAAAGAAAGAAAATAAACATGCCGTGAGAAAATTGGCGGTGACTTAAGGTACTGTTCGATGTTGCATAAGCTCCATAATGAATTTCTTTACGTCACAAAGGCTTTCAAAGCAAAGAAAAGAAATAATGAACTGCAGAGCCAACCAAAGTGGATTGTTAAAATCAGGATTAAGATCCATGTACAAAGACTGCACAAATTAAGTTCAAATCCATGAAAACTGGGAAATACACACCTTCTCAACAACAGATGTGAGCTTGAAAGTCAAATACAACCCTGCCATTAGTGATGAAAATAGGCTCCCATATTCTTTGTTCAGAAAGAAACGGTACCAGACCGGAGCCGGCAGCAAAGCCCGATATAGCAGCATTAGGTACTCGACTAAAGTTAGCATTTGACCCTATAGAGCAGAAAGCGCTACTGTCAAAATCACAACTCATTCATACAGTCAAACTTTCTTTATATAAAAACTATAAAAGATATTTCATTCATCAAGGCTAACCAACAACTTGACTCGACTCCCAGCATCATCCATAATGCCTGACCTGCTTACGGTGATTTCGGCCCCGGCTGTTCTTGTAATACATGAGAAGGAAACACTTAGGCACCATTGCAGCTTGACGAACCAACACATCTATCACAAAGGAAACTGTAAGAAATTCTTCGAGACACTCGGACCAAATATCATGTACTGTCATACACTGGTAAATAATATAAGTTCATTTAATAGTGGATAATACTAGGTGACAATAACTCACCATTCACCAAGATAATAAAAAGAGCATGCCAAAATGGTGGTATAGCCTTTGGAGGGAGTATAATCAATGGATACAAATGATCATTTACCACCAGTAAACCCCTGCAATGTGGAGCGTAAACACAATAGATATACCCAAAAGAGTTAATAATTTTCTCTCTCCCTATAAAAAAGTAGTCAATGTTATTGAAAATGGAGATTGATAGAAATTGTTTTGGTGTTTATTTAGAAAACAACATAACAAAGCTAAAGATGAACAAGAACAATTTACAGCACCTTAAGAGTTGTCTGCTTTCGTAGAATGTCATTCGACTTGAACAGAATGGCAGCAACAATTTGTTGTCAATAGAAAGGTACTTTGAGCAATAATTTTAGGTTAATTTAATTACCTTAATGCAGCAGCAGACATCTTGAAACAGATTTTAACCATAAAACAATCTATTAACAAAACCAAAAGCAAAGCTAGACAAAAATAAGAGATATTCAAAGGCTGTACATGTACACGACCCTCATCTGAGCTGTAGATCTTAAGATCGTGACGGTATGTACTGTGGAGGCGAAGCAGTCCAGTACCCTCACCTAAGAAGTGAGGGGGGAGGAATAATTTTAGCTTACAGTTGGTCCATAATATCCAGCAGGGCCACCACAACCAGGAAAATCGGTGTGTGAATTCTACCTGGGACATATTGCCACGGCAAGTGGTACAAAAGTAGTATCGTCTTATTCATCCCAGAATCAATCATGAGGTTATATATTTCTGTTATGAGCAAGTTCTTTGAAGGGTTTCTATAGGAAAGTCTATGGCCCACTGGGAAAGGCTGTATATGTACACAGTCGTTTTATTTTTTTATTTCAAAATTCTACTTATTTCTCACTTTTTATATTGGAAAATATACCTTTAACATTACTTACAAGCAGAGAAAGAGTTGTGTTACTCCAAAAGACTTTAAATTAAATCTGAACAAGAAGTGAAATGTACAAACCTGGATACATATTGTTGCGAAAATATCTGCCTAGTTCTTCATCCTGCCAATAGAAGGAAGGGGAAAGCACACAATTATTTGACAGACATTAAACAATTATATAGCGTAAATTACTTCATAAGCACAATTCACTTGTGCTCCATTCAAAATAAAGATAAAAGACAAAAAGAGCTGTGTGTGATCCCCAATGTTTAACACCTGTTTTCGGCCGACATGTGTCAGAACGCCTCCGTATTTGAGAACCATTAGTGCTTCTACCGGTCTCTCTTCTTCAACATCACCTTTTAAGACTTTCACCCACTTTAGCGGTTTTAATTGTACCTTACGATAAATCCCAAAAAAATGCCCGCCCTGGAAATCAAAACAACAGTTATTTCCAACACAGAGAAATGTTTACGGGGTGAAGAAAAGTTCCATCACACCTGTCTGAGAGTGACGGCATGTCCTCATTAACATATACACAATTTAGTTGTGAGTAAATGATTTTCGAGTTCAGGTCATTAGGAGGTTAATTACAGTTTGAGCAAGACTTTGCTTCATCAAATTCTCACTATAAAAACTGCCTAAATCTGTCTAGAAGCATGTAAATTTTGTGTGTACATTTTTCCTTTTCTTGATCATACATAACATAAATCCAAATGATAAAAATGCAAATAACTTTCGGACCCTCAACCCCCACTATGCCCCCAGTGAACAACTCAAGAATTCATAAGCACATATTGACTCTTACTATTATTTTGAAAAGCATCAAGTTATTTGGATTCACAATGTAAACTTAAAGTGATTCAAATGCAACTCTCTCTCACACACACACACACAGAAAGCTCAAAATTGGATGTGAGACTCTTTATAGGGGATGGAGAACCTATGAAAAATTGAAATGCAAGTGCATGAGGATAGTTCTAATATTCTTTCAGAGCATACTTCAATTTCCATGGAAATTATACATGTCCAATTAATCAAATGAGTTCAATTCAAACTAAATCAAAATAGGGAAATCAAATAACTTTGATTACCAATAGAGCTTACATCAACTACACGGTGTAGAAATAGGAGAAGGCTAGCGGCATTACAGTTCTGCCTCAGAGCAATCATTAAATACACATTGTTGTGCTGTATAAACATGTAGGTCACGCCATTATCGTACACAACTGGATCATGTGAATCTGTATCGCCCTAAAAATCAGAGTAACAAAAGCCAATAACAGATCATCAATTACTCACTTCAACTATAAATACTCCATAGAACGAATATCAGTAGGTTCAATTGCTTTCGAACTGATTCAATTTCGTAACTGTTAGTTCTATTTTGCAATTCAACTATAAATCATTTCTCCGTCTGACTCCAATCGAACAAATTGAATACCTAGGAATCGAAATTCAACAAATTCAATAGCTATCAGAAAAAAATCTTAGAAAAATTGGGCAACATTGATTAGTAACCGGAATGGAATGAGGTCATCAAACATGAACTAGGTTTTCCCAAATTAAATTCCGAATAATCAGCTCTACACTATCAAAATAGAGCAATTAGTTGAATGTTAAAAATGCAAAGATTTCTTACAGAAAGAGCGAGAGATCAACAATCATGGAACCTTACCTAGAGAGAGAATCAGAAAAAGGGTTATCAATACCTTGTTCAATTCGGCGGAGAGGGAAGGAGATGTATTTGGGCAACGTAGGAGACGCTGGCACAACGAATTTCGCCGGAAGGAGATGCCGACACCACGAGAAGTCGCAGTAGTGGAGAGAGAGAGTGAGAGCGAGGGCGAGAAGAGAGAGAAGAGAAGAGAAGAGAAAGGGGCGTGTTTGCGTTTGTATGGGTTAGGTTACGTCGCAAATAATAAGAAAGGGTAAAGCATACGCCGCTATAAGCTGCCTTTTTTACTAATTTTTTACAATTTAATAAAATAAAAATAATTTATGATTAATTGCAACCGAAATTTAATGGAGAATTTGAAACGGAAATTTATCTGTTTCAAAATCCCTCGCAAAATTAGGCGGGGTTTCTCCCTCCAAAATTTTTGCGGCCAATTTTTTTAAGTTCAAAATATATAAATTTTATATTAATAATTGCAACTGAATTTGAAACAGAAAATTGAAACAAAAGTGCATCTGTTTCAAAATCCGTTGCAACCCCGAAACATGAAGCGACAAAATGGTTTTCCGTTGCAATATGAGTTGCAATATTAATTGTGCACATCAATTTTCAATGAGAACTTTTTACTCTGAAACTGATTTCAATTCGGTTGCAAAATTCCGTTTCAGTTGCCCTCTTCTGAAACTGATTTCAATTCGGTTGCAAAATTCCGTTTCAGTTGCCCTGTTTTCTTGTAGTGGTTTGATTTGAGTGATTGAAAGTTGGGAAGATTCAAGAGAAAAAGGTGACAATTCTAGAGAATTCTCACTGTTTTCTCAAGTATTTTCGCCAAATGCTGTGAGTTGTGTTGTTGTTTTTTGTTTTTTTTTGAGACTGGAGGGCTCAATTTATAGCCCTCTGGAAAATGCAGACATGTCCGCGCGGATAGGGTTGATAGCGTGCACTGTTCATTAAATGCAGCTCCAGGCTTTGGACACAAGAAATATTTTTCAAAAAATCAAACAGAAACTGTTTTTCAACTTGCTGTTTCGGGATTTTCTTAATTCTTTTGCTTTTTGAGATTCCTTTGAAGGTTTATCTTTAAATAGCAATGCCCATTTTGCCCTCACTTTGTTAGAAAAGTTAGGAATGTTAGTAATTGTTAGGAATGTTAAAACTTTCGTTAATTTTCTAACGAAAATACTAACAAATTCAAATTGGAGCACTTACACATAATAATGAAACTAACTCTCGAGGCATAAAACGAAAGTTTTCAAGTAAAAATTCTTATACCTTGTGGCATAGGCGTTTGGGTCATATCTCCAAAAGGAGAATTGACAAGCTTGTGTCCGAGGGAATATTACATAAGCTTGATACTACGAAAAATAACTTTTGTATTGAATGTCTTAAAGGAAAATTTACGAATAGTACAAACAAAAATGAATCCTTGAGAGCTACAAAAGTCTTAGAACTAATTCATACGGACATATGTGGACCGTTCCCTATCCCTTCATGGAACAGACAAACATATTTTATTACGTTCATAGATGACTTCTCTCGTTATGGATACATTTATTTACTTCATGAAAAGTCTCAATCATTGGACGTTTTCAAGTCTTTTAAAACCGAAGTTGAAAATCAACTTGAAAAGACTATTAAGAACGTTAGATCCGATCATGGTGGTGAATATTACGGTCGAAATGACGGTTAGGGAGAACAACGTCCGGGTCCTTTTGCTCGCTATTTGGAAGAGTGTGGGATTGTCCCTCACTACACCATGCCGGGGACACCTAGCATGAATGGTGTAGCCGAGAGACGTAATAGAACCCTTAAGGATATGGTAAGAAGTATGGTTTCTTATACTTCTTTACCTCACTCATTATGGGGCGATGCTTTGAAAACCGCAACCTACCTACTTAATAGAGCTCCTTCAAAAGCTACTGACAAAACCCCTTATGAATTATGGATCGGTAAGAAACCGTCTCTTAATCATCTTCATGTTTGGGGTTGTCCAGCCGAAGCTAGGCCTTATAGACCTAACGAAGGAAAGTTGGACGCTAAGACAGTTAGTAGTTATTTTGTAGGGTATTCTCAAAGATCTAGGGGATATAAATTCTATGACCTAAAAACTAGAACCTTTTTCGAGACGGAAAATGCTAGGTTCTTTGAGGATGTTGAATTTAGAGGGGAAAATTTGAATAGTAATTTTGAATTTGAAGAAATGGAAGAGGAATTCGTTTCTATACCTCTTCCTATAGTTTCTATCGAAAATCAAGCAGTTGTGCCTGAAATTCGACAAGAACATAATATTCAAAATGACGTTAATTCTCCTATTAATGAACAACAAGAAAATGTTGATGAGGAAATTCAACACCCTCACAATCAAGAAGAACCGGTGCCATTAAGAAGATCTAATAGAGCAAGGAGGAGTGCTATACCAGATTATTATGATGTATATCTTGCCGAGAATGAGGAACCGTTAGGTTTAGTGGGAGATGAGCCAATCACCTTCCATGAAGCCATTAGTGGTCCAAATTCTCATAAGTGGATTGATGCCATAAATGAAGAGTTAAAATCTATGAATGATAATGACGTTTGGGATCTTGTCCCATTACCTAAGAATGTGAAACCCATTGGGTGTAAATGGGTCTTTAAGACCAAAAGGAATTCACAAGGTAATGTGGAAAGACATAAGGCTCGTCTTGTCGCTAAAGGGTTTACTCAAAAAGAAGGCATTGATTACAAAGAAATATTTTCACCGGTATCCTTTAAAAATGCTTTTAGGATCATTATGGCTTTAGTGGCACATTTTGATCTTGAGCTTCATCAAATGGATGTAAAGATAGCTTTTCTCAATGGAGACATTGAGGAAACTATCTATATGAAGAAACCAGAAATGGTGACTGATTCGGATCAAACTAGTCAACTAGTTTGTAAACTCAAGAAATCCATTTATGGGTTTAAGCAAGCATCTCGTCAATGGTACTTAAAATTCAACCAAGTTATTCTTTCATTTGGCTTTGAAATGAATCTTGGTGAAGACTGTGTGTACTATAAGTTCAGTGGGAGTAGGTTTATATTTTTGGTCTTATATGTGGATGACATTTTACTTGCTAGTAATGATAAGGACCTTCTTAAGGAAACCAAGAAATTTCTCTCAAACAAATTTGAGATGAAAGATCTTGGAGAAGCTTCTTTTGTATTAGGAATCCAAATACATCATGATCGCTCACGAGGTATGTTAGGATTATCACAAAAGAGCTATATAGAGAAGGTATTACAAAGGTTTAGCATGAAAAATTGTAAACCACATGACACCCCGGTCTCTAAGGGAGATAAGTTCAGTTTAAATCAATGTCCTAAAAATAATCTTGAATCTAAGTATATGGAAAATATCCCTTACGCATCGGCAGTAGGAAGCCTAATGTATGCTCAAGTCTGTACTCGCCCAGATCTTGCCTTTATTGTTGGCATGCTTGGGCGATATCAAAGTAATCCGGGAAGAGAACATTGGGTCGCAGCCAAAAGAGTGATGAGATACTTACAAAACACGAAGAACTACATGCTTACATATACAAAGTCGGATCATCTTGAGATCATTGGTTTTTCCGATTTCGACTTTGCTGGATGCCAAGATAGTCGCAAATCGACATCGGGTTATGTCTTCACTTTGGCCAGTGGAGCGATATCTTGGAGAAGTGCCAAGCAAACATTAGTTACTTCTTCCACCATGGAAGCCGAATTTGTTGCTTGCTATGAGGCTTCCAATCAAGCTATATGGTTGCGTAAATTCATTGAAGGACTGCGGATTGTCAAAGGTGTTGAAAGACCGCTTAAGTTATATTGTGACAATCGGGCCGCGATATTGTACTCCAACAACAACAAGAGTTCATCTAAATCTAAGCATATAGATATTAAGTTTCTTGTTGTGAGAGAGAGAGTACAAAATGAACAAATCGAAATAGAACTTATTGGTACAAACTCCATGTTAGCGGATCCATTTACTAAGGCATTATCTCCTTTAGTATTTCACGAGCATGTTGCTCATATGGGTGTAATGACGTTTGATAATGCTTAAATCAGTGGGAGTTTATGTTGTTTCTATTTCTTATGTTATTTTAAATTGATCTCATTTGGTTAAAGTAGGACTAGTTGGAGAATATATATATGCATTTTTCATATATATTCGTTAATATTCCATGCTACATATCTATACTTAATCTATGTCATTTAGTTGGATATATATATGTGATTAATGTGGGTTTAGTTGTGAATCAATTACAACGACTACCCCTTTAGTCCTTATTTTTTTTTTTTCTCTTTTTTTAAAGAAGGGGATCAACACATTTCACCGCTCCCCCCTTGATGCACTTCACAGAGGCGCCTAGCTATGTTAGGGAGGGCAATGTCATTCCCTCTAACCACTGGTGGGGGAATCGAACCCATGACCTCCAGGTTGGAAGCCATGAATCCTAACCATCAGGCTAAGACCCCACGTGCTACCCCTTTAGTCCTTATACTTATATGACTAATGGACGGGATTGTTTTCAAATGACAACAAAGTGCACATAAGGGTTGTCATTTATGTTATAAATATGATTGAAGGATTTTATTAAGTATAAATATATGTTATTATAATCCAAGTGGGAGATTGTTAGAACATGGATTATATAAACATATATTATTAGTGAAAGTACTTAATAAAGTAGTGATCAATATTATAATGATTAATATAAAGTATAGGATATAGTAGAATATGTAGAATTCCATAATATAAGTATACCATTAAATGATGGGCATAATGGTAATGTCTTATATATCAATAGGTGTAGTCCCTAAATGAAGTGCCTCTTGGATTCCTATATAAAGGCCTATCCATCAAGCCTATGAATCTACTAGTTACATTATTCTCATTCAGTCCAAACTCTTCCTAAGTAATTGAAGATTAAAGAGATTAAGGGCACTCATCATTTAGAAGATCTACTCCTCCCTAATTTGAAGTCTATATTCATACTTCATCAAGAACAAGACTAAGAACAATCATGGAATCACAAGGTACACGCTTCCGTATTCTTCATCTTCTTCTTCTCCTTCTCTTCTTTATCTAGTTGTGAGACGGTTCATGGTTAATGGATCGTTTATGTTCCAACAATAAATTAATTTATATGTAACAGAAATCGGTGGAATCGGCCTATTGCCTTCATCTTCTTCTCCTATTTCTTCTCCTATATATTTCTGCTTTTGTTACGTTTTCTTACATCTCTTCTTCATCACCATTAACACGTCACTTTCTTACATACTTAGGTTATTAGAGTTGAAATGGGTTTTTGAACCGCATCTTAACTGTATCGAATGCTGCCAGTTTGTTTATTTAAATTTTCTAGTTATAATATAAAACGTGTGTTAGTGGTAGTATTTTTGAATACCGGTGATTGTGATTTTAAGTGTTAGTTCTAGTGTAAAAAATGTTAGTTTTGATATTTTTTTTAGCGTTAGTGTTAGTATTTAAAAGTGTATGTGAAGTGATAAAAAATGTCAATTTTAATTATAAGTCAGTGTTAATGTTTAAAAGTGTCATGTGAAGTAATAAAAATGTCAATTTTAATTATAAAGAGTAACATAGGTGTTAAAAAGTGTCATGTGCAATTTTTTATCACATACATTAGGACTTTTCAACACATAATCTGAAATTGTTATTTAGGTTTATAGTATAAAAAAAAATATACAAGCTCTCTCAAATTCCATTATACTAACATCTTGCCATTCACTCAAACCCCTTTCAACCTTAACAAACCCATGTGCTTGTATTAAGGGACATTGACCGCTAAGTTTCTTTTTAGCAAATCGTTGCCCAATAAATTCCTCTGGTCATATGCGTTATTATTTTGTCCCAATTGAACAAAAATACCCTTTTTTAAATCTGCTTCAATTAATTCAATTAATCCAATCAATTTGAAATCCAAAAGGAACTTAGTGGGTCATTGGATGAAAATACCCCCTCCCCCCCAAAAAAAATGTTGTATTATATTTTCAAAAGAAAAAAAATTAAATAAATAAAAATCAGAATGTTGTATTATATTTTCAGAATGTTGTATTATATTCAGAATGTTCTATTATATTTTCAGAATGTTGTATTATATTTTCAAAAAAAAAATTTAAAAATCAGAATGTTGTATTATATTCAGAATGTTGTATTATATTTTCAGAGTGTTGTATTATATTTTCAAAAAAAAAATAAATAAAAAAATTAGAATGTTGTATTATATTTTCAGAATATTGTGAGGGCAAAATTGAAAGTTCACTTGTAAAAAAAACTTTTCGATCATTTTAATAAAATAAGGTACTTAGTGGAAAGTGATTTGTTCAAAAAAGAACTTATGGGGCAAATTCCCTTGTACTCCCTCCGTCCCGCTAATATCCGCACACTTTTCTTTTTGGGCGTCCCGCTAATATCCGCACACTCCCAAAAAGAAAATTTTATATAAATAAAATATTCACCCAACCCCACTCATTCTCTCTCCTACATTATTTTAATACTCACAACACCATTATAATTTATTACACCCTCCACTCATTCTCTCTCCTACTTTATTTTTACACTCACAATATTTTATTAAAATATCATATTCTTTAATTTCCGCACAAACAGTATTAGTGCGGATATTAACGGAAAGGAGGGAGTATTAAATAGTCCCTCCATCCCACGTATACAACACATTAATAATCATGGGTAATTGTGATTGGTTAAGCTTCACTTGTTTGTGTCGGCTCTTTCGCTCTTTGTCAACATGTCAGTCTTTTGAAGCTCTTTTCAAGCCGACTCAATTTTTTCTTAACCTAATGTCGCACGTTTGAAAACCTCATTTTTTCCTAATTGTAAGGACAAACTGATTTTCCTAAAATTTTGGCATATAAATAACCATTTAAATCATTTTGAATTTAAGGATTAATTGAAAATGTTAACTTTTAATATAAAAAAAAAATCATAAATGATGCTGCAGAAAATGTGCTTATCAATCTTCCTCCACGTGGCAGGACTGATCACCTGGCTTCTTGACCTGAAAACAGAACCCACGACTAGCCGGATGTGTCTCCGGCGAAGACGCTCGGGCGTGAGAGTAAGATAACAGTTGTATAAAGCTCAAAATGTATTGAATAATGAACTCAGAATACAAAATGGCAATTACCTTTCACCGTTTGGTAGTGATGAAGTATTTATAGACAAGAGCGGTGTATTTTTGGGGAGGCGACATGTGCTCCGAGATTGTAGCGGCAGTTACTTGATTGTGGGAACGTGTCTATAACGGCCCCTGATTTGTAGGGATGTGGTTATGAGAATTGTTCAACCAAATACGCCGGCAAGTGTCAGGTCGTCACTTGTTGATTTAGGTCGAGGTCGCCACTCGTGGAATGGTCGACCTGACTGTCGGGTAGAGCATGGTTCGTACCCGAATTGTAATATGGATCATGAGGTCGGACTAAGTTAGGTCGGGACCTGGTAGGTCGGACCGTGAGCTTAGTCGATTGATACTTGAGATGGGCTTTGGGCCTTGTTTTGATTGGACCAGCCTTATTGAAAATGTGGAGACCAAGGCTGTCTGTAATTGGACTTTACTCGTTTGGCCCAACTCGACACTTTTGGTATGTTCAGTGGCCCCCAACTTTCGAGTTGACTTCGTCGACTTGGAAGTTAAGAAGATTTCTTTGACGAAAATTGCTTT
The DNA here is from genome assembly GCA_022495995.1 of Adenophora triphylla var. japonica. Classification (NCBI taxonomy): domain Eukaryota; kingdom Viridiplantae; phylum Streptophyta; class Magnoliopsida; order Asterales; family Campanulaceae; genus Adenophora; species Adenophora triphylla. Next base: position 29,067 of record JAFEMH010008154.1, on the reverse strand, counting down.
ACTCGCAGGTCGATGCTAGTCTTTGAAGTAGGTCGACCATGATGACGTGGCAACATCTTGGTCGTTGGCGATGAACGGTTGGAGATGAAGGAGCGCCGATTCTCGCAATGATTGCAATTCTGACTCTTGGAACTCCTTCTCGGAAACCGCTTCGGTTTTTAATTTTGGAAAATTAATTTCGATTTTCCTTTCCCTTTCCAATTTTAGGAAAATATAAATAGCAAAATCCTCCTTCGTTTAGAACTTTTACCGTTTTCAAGCTCTTGAGAATCTCCGGCGAAAATAGCGAAGAAGCAGTTGAGTTAAATTGGGCTTCCATCTTCGGCAACAGCTTCCTATTCCGACATTTACAAAGGTATTTCTCTCCCATTCTTCCTTTAGAGCTTTAATTTCTGTTCTATTTTTGATTTCTGCCATGGCTAGAACCTTTAGTAGCGAGCCAGGAGCTTGGTATGGGTACTGCACTGTTAACCGTAGGGTTTACAAGAATGTGAACGGTGAGTGGAGAGAACTGTCTTTGGATGAATGTGCCTCCATTTTAACCAAGTGGGAATTAAATTTTAGTGAGATAGGTTTGCCCATTGTAGGGGACGTTGAAAACCTGGTAGTTGATGATTCAAATGTCGTCACTTTCCATCTATTCCATGAAGCCGCTTTCGACCATATTACTTTGTTCTATGTTAGGGATGTCCTCAAACCCTCCTTCCTTAGGAATAGGATAGGCTTTCCAGGGGAGTCTAGGTCGCCCTTAAATAGGTCGACTGAAATTATTCATAGGCCCGACTCCCTGTTTCTCCTTCTTCTTGTACGTATATGGCAACTCAAGGCGGAGCTACAAAGCATCTACTTCCTCCGGGCCCCGGAATCGTTGATGCATTTGACGATCTGACCATGCCAGGAAAGAATGAGAGGGGTTATGTTCCCCAAGGGCCATTACGCGGAAAGAAGAACCCGCCTCTAGGTATAGCATGATTTGGGATTTCTGTGAGGTAAGTAAGGAAGATTATAGGGTGACCATTTATACTCAGAGGGAGTTTATGAAGTTGTTTAGGTCGTCATTTACTAGGGATGCCACTAGGGTAGCCTTCTTCTATGGTCAATTTGTAGCTGGCCTCAGGTTGCCTCTTGATCCCTTCATAAACGAGTTTTTAGAATGTGCCAATGCTCTTCCCCTTCAGCTCGGAGCCAATACTTGTAGGGTCCTTGTGTGCTTTGCTATGGTGTGCAGATTCTTAGGGTATGAACCTTGTATGAGAGTGTTCAAAGAATTTTTCAAGATAAAGTATAGTGGAGAGGACACGAGCATCGCATTCCCCCTCTAAACCTAAATCTCCCAAGCTCTTCACCAACCTCCCAAGTAAGCATAGTGGCTGGAACTCGCATGTTGTTGTGGTAGAGAGTAGATTAGGATGGGAATTCCCATTGCCCAATGATGATACAGAAGCCATAGATGAGGGGAACTATTGGGAGCCGACTCCGGCATCTTAACTTGTATAGGGCTTTGTGTCGCTTAGTCGAGAGAAGACCCATTAGCTGGGAGAGTCTGATCACCACCAAGTATAACTTCGTCCAGGCTGGGATGATGTCTGGAGATGGAGTGGTAGAGCCCCTTGTCCCTGTGTTGAGAGGACAAATATATCCCGACTGGGTTACTCATTCTCTGGGAGGTTTGGAAATTTGTGCCGGCGTTGCAAGAAGACGTAAAACTACCGCAAGGATAACGGGGAGCACGCCGGTGGTAAGATCTTGTTACCACTTGACCTTTTACTCGTCTATTGCACCTTATCGATCTGACAACATGATAGACCATTTGTATTGTGTCCCTTTCTTAGCTCGTCATTTGTTAGCTTGCGTATAAGATAATTGAGTCGTACATAGTTTGCTCGTACATAGAACTTGTGCTCGTATGTAGAACTTTCGTATGTCGATCTAACACTTTGTTGTTTTGATATTGTTGCGGCTTCGACTCCCGAGCAAGAAGCTAACATGGTTCGAATCGTTGGCGTTTCGACAAGAAGAAAGCGAGGAAGGACCATGGGAAGGCTAATGCTCGTGCTCGCGTGCAGAGGAAGCCGCGTTAAGGACCGGTCGGCTTCCAAAAGACAATATTGGGATGGTGCCAATGGAAGGGGTAGATGAAGAAGATCCTTTGTTGAGCGACGGTCATACCATGAGCGTGACCGAGGAGGGTAATGAATCCAACAAATCTGGGCAGCCCGATGTGAGCTCCGACCCAACTACCGATGTCAATGTAGGGACCTCCGATGCCGTCGGAAGCAGGAACTAGTCCCTCGGATGTCGTAAACATTGATGACGACGTCATGGAAACCGAAGTTGATGATCAACCTCTAAGGACTAAGAGGTTGCGATCCGACAAGGGGAATCTTTGTTTCATCGAGCCAAGCTGCTTCCACCTCCTCCGGCTTCTTCTTATCCCAACCAAGAATCCATTGAAGAAAGGATGCGAGAGGTCGAGTGATGTTCCCTCTCTCGAAGGAGTTAATTGCTCGAGTCGCGGCTACCCGACATGAAATTGGGCCGGTGATTGTGAGAAGAGCGGTGGATGTGGGTCTCGCTAGCTAACTTGGCTGATAAGGGCATGACACCCGAGGAATTCTCAGCTCGGTCTGGGCTGGCTCATTGCGAGGTAACTTCTCACTTTCTCTTTTATTTTAGTCGTCTGCTCCTTTACTCGATCCACTTGAATCTCGAGCTAACACTTCTTTGTTTCCTTTGGAATGCGTAATCTTACAATGATTGAGCAAGCCAAGAGCTCTTGGAGGGCCTCCATTGAGAGGGAGAGGCAAGCCCTTCGTGATTATTCCAAAAAGGCTCAAGAGCTTGCGGAATGGAAAGAGAAGTATAACGACTTGGACAATTCGTATGAAGCCAACGAAGCGGTGAAGACCAAGGCTCTGTCCGACCTTGAGGCTGCAGAGTCCAAACTCAAGGAAGTGGAGGCCGAGAGGGTGCCGAGAAGAAAGAAGCTGGGAAGGCCAAGACCGAGCCGGCCACTATTAACAAGCTTCTAAAGGAGAAGGATGCCTTCTTGCTCGAGTTGCATGAACAAAGCATCGACTTGAGAGAGAGAAAGAGTCGGGGAAAGACCACAAGGCCGCTATTGAGAAAACGCTAAGGATGCCTGCGAAGCCGCGGTTGAGAAGTTCAAGGCGGGGGACGAGTACTATGATGCCACAGTGGCTAAGGCCCAAGATTTTCTTGAGGTCGGCAAAAGACACATGGCCCGTCGTGCGCTTGTAGATCCAACGGCTACGGTTACCATCGAGCAATTAGCTCGTTGGTTTACTGAGTCCCAATATGATATGACGGCTCGTGGTGGTCACTCGCTCGTTCCTTACCTTGAAAACGATCTAGCTTTCATTGCCCAAGAGGATGAGGAGGATCGGCTGCGAGAAGTGGGAAGCTCCCCGTCCTTGATAGAAATTTTGATGTGGTCTTGGCGGAACTCGACGATGCCGAAGCCATGGAGATTGAAACCGAGCGGACATATTCGAGATCGGGTAAGCCCCTAGAGCCCCAAAGAACAAGAAGATGGTGAAGGTCGAGCTTCTATTGACGACCAAGCTGATGTCGGCCAGGACTCTTAAATTATTTAGTTGAATTTGTAATGAACAAGCTCCAACCAACAATTTTTGCTCTTTTGATTCCTTGAATATTTGAATGCCTTGGCCCTATTTTTTGGGAGGCAAGATACTCTTGTAAATTTATTTTGTATAAGTCTTAGCCCGTTTTGGGAGACTTATCTCTATCATAGCTGACTTTTGTTTTCAGAATGTTGTATGTTTTTCATTCCATATTGTATGTCTAGCTAGATGTAGCTAATATAAATGAGTCAACTTGAGCCTAGAGGCGACTTGATCTTGTTGGTTTAGTCGACCTCAGACTTGATTAACTTTTTTGTGAACGAGATTGATCATGAGTCGAACCTGTTCATACTATTGAAACTGACCCGGGGTCGAGTTAATTAGGACCAAGTTTATTAGGAATCATACTTGTTGAATAGGCAAAGCTGATTAAGAATCGAGCTAAGTAAATCAAGCTGACTAAGAGTCGAGTTTGTTAGAACTAAGTCGACTAAGAGTCGGACTTGTTAAGTGAACAAAGCTGATTAAGAATCGAGCTTGTTAGAACGAAGCTGACTAAGAGTCGAGCTTGTTAGGGTGAAGCTGACTAAGAGTCGAGCTAAGATGAACTGACTAAGAGTCGAGCTCGTTAGAACAAAGTCGACTAAGAGTCGGACTTGTTAAATAAACAAAGCTGATTAAGAATCGAGCTTGTTAGAACGAAGCTGACTAAGAGTCGAGCTTGTTGATATTAATGTAACACTATGTTTGATCGAATAAACTGCTTTTCATTGAAGTAGGAATCATGCTTACATCGATTTGAAACTAGCTTTAACACAAACTTGAACTTTGAAATTGAAAAACTAGAAGTAGTATTTGATGAGGTGAGTAGCATGCCAAGGATGTTTCAACTCGTCACCTCCGGGATGAGCTATCATGTAGGTTCCTTCCTTGACGACTCGAGTGACTATATAGGGACCTTCCCAGTTAGGAGATAGCTTGTTCTGCTGGGTCCTTCTACCCGTTGCCTCAATCTTTCTCAATACATAATCTCCAACTTGGAAAGACCTTGCCTTGACCTTCTTGTCGTGATAACTTTTAGTCATTTGCTTGTAATTGACCATTCGGAGGTAATTTGTTTCTCGCTTCTCGTCGATCAGTCCAAGTCGATCAACTTTGTTGGTGTCATTCTCGCTCTTGATCAAAGAAGGTCACTCTAGCGGTAGGGAATGCGAGCTCGGCGGGTGCCGTGGCCTCGACCCATATGTGAGAGCAAAAGGGGTTTCCCAGTAGGCCTCGAAAGTGGTTGTACGAGGCGCCCAAAGAGCAAGGGGAGTTCGTCCAACCAATTGTTTCGTCGACCTACGAGCCCAGTCTTGAGCGAAGATAGAACAAGTTTATTCTTTGCTTCGGCTTGCCCATTTCCTTGAGGATAGGCGACGTAGAAGATTTCCAATGTTTGATTCCAACTCGCTTCATCTACGCTTCGAAAGTGCGGGAGAGCGTAAACCATTGTCGGACACTATAGCTCGAGGAAAACCAAGCCGGCACCAAATGAAGTCATGAATAAAGTTGATAGCATTTTCCTCGTGATGCGAGCTAATGGTTTGGCCTCAACCCATTTAGTGAAGTAATCTATGGCGACGATCACATACTTGCGGTTTCCTCGGGCGGGAGGGAAGGGTCCAATCGGAGTCAACGCCCCACATGTCAAATGGCCAAGGCTGCGATCACGGGGAGTACCTTTCTGTTGTAGGCATATGGGGAAGGTTGGCAAACCTTTGGCATTGATCACATTCTTGAACAAAGTTGTGAGTGTCGGCTCTCATGTGTGGCCGATAGTATCCCAGCGTGATTAACTTGTCGGCCAGAGTCACGGCCCCGGTGTCCACACAAATTCCACTATGCACTTCGTGTATCAATAGGGCGACCTCTTGAGGGTGGATGCACTTTAGTAATGGTCGAGTATAAGATCTTATGAACAGGTCGCCTCCTTGAATGACATACCTTGGAGCTTTCTTTTTGATAGCTCGAGCCTTCTTCTCGTCATGCGCGGCTCTCCATTTCCTAAGTATGCTTTCATTTCCTCCATCCAACACTTCTCCTGAGCCCAATTTCTGGAGGGATCATCTATGCAATGAATTTTTACTCTTTCATAGGCTGGACTTTCGAGGAAGGAGATAGGTTCATCATGTGGCTCATCTGAGGTAGCTAATTTTGAGAGGAGATCGGCTAGCTCGTTGTCCTCTCTTCCAATCCTTTGAATCTCCCAGAATTCCAAATCCTTTATCAGCTCCTTCACCAAGTCGCAGTATTTAATCAACGTGGAGCTAAGTACCTCGTACTCGCCTCTGACTTGGTTAACTATCAGTTGTGAATCACAGTAGGCCATGATCTTAGTGGCTCCAAAACACTTGGCGTACTCAATAGCTGCGATTAAAGCCTCATATTCGGCTTGGTTGTTAGAAGCATCAAATTTGAACCTTAGTGATTCTTCATACACGGTTCCGGACTACGCTCGATTAGCACTATCCCGGCTCCAGCTTGCTATTCTTGGTCGCCGATCCGTGAATAGACCTTCCAACAATCGTCGGGTAGGCGGTAGCAACACAGGACTCGACTCCTTTCCTTTAGCCTTTTCTTTTGGAGCTTTGCTCGTCGTCTTCCTTGGTGAACGTAAGCTCAACCAAGAAGTCGGCTAGAGCTTGAGCCTTCAACGCCTTTCGAGGTCGATACTCAATGTCAAATTCGGTAAGGGCAATTGACCAATTGAGAAGTCGACACGAACTCTCCGCTTGTGAAGAATTTTTCTAAGGGGGCATTTGTAAGAACCACAATTGGATGAGCCGAGAAAATAAGCTCGCGGCTTCCTTGAAGCCACGACTAGGGCATAAGCGACCTTCTCGGCATTGTAATATCTGCTCTCCACATCGATAAGGCCTTGCGATGTAATATCTGGTTTTTGAAGCCCTTCATCCTCTCTAATCAACACCGCTGCAACCGACTTGTCTCCCATGAGACGAGATATACAAATAAGGTTTCACGGTGGTTGGGCTACTTAGTAAAGGTGGAGTAGCGAGGTAATCCTTCAATTGTTGAAACGACGAATGACATTCGGTCGTCCATTCAAAATTTTTCGTCCCTCAATGCTTTGAAGAAAGGGAGAGACCTCTCTGGCGACTTTGATATGAAGCGACCAAGAGCTGCTACCCTTAGTTAAGTCATTTGCATCTCTTTAACAGCGGTGGGAGCTTTCATGTCGACTAACGCCTTGATTTTTTACGGATTGGCTTCTATGCCTCTTTGAGATACCATAAATCCCAAGAACTTTCCAGCGGCTACACCAAATACACACTTCTTTGGGGTTGAGCTTCATGTCGTTTGCTCTCAAATTGGCGAATGTCTCCTTCGGGTCGACTACGTGACCCCGGTCTTAGTTTTAATGACCATGTCGTCAACGTAAGCCTCCATATTTCGACCAATTTGTGAGGCAAAGACCTTGTTCACCATTCTTTGATAGGTAGCTCCTGCATTTTTAAGCGAAATGGCATCATGTTGTAGCGATAAATGCCTCCAGTTTGCTTGAAATGCCGTTTTCACAATGTCATCCTTGTGCATCTTTATGCGGTGGTATCCGAGTAAGCATCCAGAAACCGAGAGTAGAGTGGCCAGCGATGGAATCAACAAGCTTGTCAATTCTAGGAAGAGGATAGCTATCCTTTGGGCAAGCTAGATTGAGAGTAGTGAAGTCGACACACATCCGCCACTTGCCATTCGATTTCTTCACCATGACCACGTTGGCCAACCACGTTGTATGAGTGGCCTCTTTGATTATCCACTGCACTCAAAAGTTTTTGTACCTCGGTTTTATGGCCTCTTCCTTGTCGCGAGCAAAGCTTCTCAATTTTTGGGGTCTAGGCTTTATGGTCGGGTTGACTTCCGGTCTGTGAACGGCGACCTCCTCCTTGATTCCCCTCATGTCTTCTACCCTCCATGCAAAGACATCATTACTTTCTTTGAGTAGCTCGATGATTTACGCTCGCTCCTCGGCGATAGCCGCTTCCCAATCTGAATTTTTTGGTCGGGGTAAGAAGGGTTGGTGATTGCGACTCTAGCTCATCCCATGACTTCTAGCTACGGTCCATCTACGAATTGTAGAGTCTCCACTATGATTTCCACGACCTTTTGTCTTTCCTCGGCTCCCAAGTGTGGAGCCTCCTCGGCTATCATATCATCGAAGCTTGTCTAACCTTCTTTGGTAGTGGCCCCAGAGTTATTGTCTATGCGGAGGCATAGGTCGCTATGAGGACTTGATCGACCATAACTACATCTGATCGACCATTGTGTTGTCGGAGTGACGTGTCGACTCATGCATGACCTCGTCATTTGAGCGATAGGTCGACTCTTCCACCATGGTGATCGTTGACAATCGGGTAGTTTTGGTGGCCAGGGACAACTTCAAGTAACCATCGCCAGTCTCAATCTCTAGCTCCCTTTTCTTTCTTTCTCTTAGAACATGATCCGAGATAAGCACGAGCGTGCCTTGTACGCAACCTACTCCGGCGAGGTGTGGGGAACTTTACTCGGCGGTGAGGAATTGATGCTACCATTCCAAGAGCGACACATCCGGGAATTCCAAGTATGGCGGCATAGTCACTATTTACATCAATTACGATAAATTGTACCTTCGAGACAACCACGAGGGGTCTGGCCTAGGTCGACGTCGAGCACTATCGGCCTTTAGCATCAACTCGGTGGTTGGTGAAGCCCTCCAACCCGCCATCATATCTCTCCATTTGTTCATCATTAAGACCCATCTCCTTGAAAGTTTTGTAAAACAAAATATCTTTGCGAGCCCGTGTCGACTAAGAGTTCGCTCGTCGTACATCCATCAATGAGACTGGGATGACGAGAACTTGCTCCCTAGCCGCCATATTAGTTGCCAATTCATGGGGGTAGAAGGCGATCGCTTCATCTCTTACTTCTCTCCTTGGAGGCACATGTGGGGCCTTATTGAGTTGGAATATCTTGTGCTTGATGGCCGTGTTGCTCGCTTGTTCGATGATGACCCCCCGGGTTCGATCTAGGCTGCCTAGGTCCTTGTTACCCACCCGCCGGCTGCTCACCTCCTCGGCAGAGGTCTCTTCACATAAGCTTGAGTCTCCACAGTCGACCATTCTCTGTATGATACGCTTTAATCCCGAGCAATCCTGCAGTGAGATGACCGGTGTCTTTGTGGTAGTCGCGGTACTTGCTGTTGTCCCTCCTAAACTTGTTGCTGGATTCATTGGGACGGGAGGAGCCGGTTCGACGGCATTCAAAATCTCGGTTCGACTCACCGTAGTGAGGAGTGAAAGCTTCGGGCACCTTCTCTGTTGCCCTAGTTCTCGTTCTTTCCATTTTTATTGTTCCCTCCATTCTTGTTGGAGTCCTTTTTATCATCGGTGACTTCAACCTTGGGGCTCTTTCCCTTCTTCTTTTCTTTCCTTTCCTCGACGGAGCGACATTATACACCTTTTCAAACAACTCTGTCGAGTTGTGACCGTTCGGGCTGTGAGCTCGTAGTCCATGTCTTCGAGGAAATACCACTTCGGAAGCAATTGATTACCTCCATGTCGTGATGTCCTCTTCAATCTTGTCGACCATTTCTTTGAACTTGGTGAAGTAGCTCATGGAGCTTTCGTTTTGGCTGCACCAAGTTGTTTAAATCGATCACCGTCACTTTCCGAGCTCCGGCGGTCGAGAAGCGATCTAGGAACTTGGTCCTCAAGCATGTCCAAGTGGTTATGCTACCAATGCCAAACCATTAAACCATGTCAAAGCTGCTCTGTGAGGGTACTTACGAGGGCTTTGCACATATTGTCGTCTTCATTGGCGACAAAACACATCGTGGCCTCCAAGTGTGCTATGTGGCTTCTTGCATTGGTGGAACCGGAATACTTCTCTAGAAGGGGCAACTGAAACTAGGGGGAGGTCGACTATCTCTCGGTTCCTTGGAAAGTGGTCGAAGAGCAAAGTCAATTCGTTCGACCTTTCCGGCATCCTTTTCTTCTCCTCCTCCCGTTGCTCAAACTTCTTTTCATCAACAACCATTCTACGGCATCGGGTCTTTCATCTCTGGAGGGCGGCATTTGACCTCTGGCCCTCACTTACGGGGAGTCATCTGTCTACTCCTCCTGTCTTTATGGGAATTGGTCCTTTCGATCTTATTGGAGATCTATGCATTACTTCTTTGAGGCGACTGCGCCTCTCGGCCTGAGACGGCGACTGCGCTGTTATCTCCATGTGGCGACTGCGCCTCTCTGTCTTATAGGCGACTGCGCCCGTTCCTGTCTCTATGGGACCACGATCTACGTGTGTCCGTCTTGGAGAAACATGCCTGTTTACGTTTGGCTGATGCCGAGTCCTCAAATCAGATTGAGCCTCCTTGCTCCCTGTTTCGTGAGGCTAGCCCTTAGGTCGTTCGGGCACATGAGCATTTGTAGGAGCTCGTTGAATTATCCTGGTTTCACCATTTTGCCCCACACCTTCGTTTGGCCTCAAACTCCTGGCTTGCTGCCCATTAGCAACCTGAGTAGGTGCCACTCTCTCAGAGCGTATGTCGGCCTGTTCCGCCTCCTCCATGGCTATCAAGTCGGCCGAGAATGCGGGCTCGTTCCAACATCATCTCCTTCTTGCTCATGGGGTTGGTGGAGGGACCCGCCTTTGTTTCCAACATTCACCTGAGCATTTGGACGCTTTGGAGGAGGTGGAACTTCTTGCCCATCCATATGCCTTTTCCCTCTCCTTGTGTCGGGCAATCCTGTGATCAGCGACACTAGTAGAGCGTGTGGCTCTACCGTAGGACGATTTGGTGGGGGAGGAGGCAAGTTCAAGGTTTCAGCATTTGCGTTCATGTTGTTGTTGTTTACTTCGTCATGCCCAGTGAAGCCTCGGATACGTGTCCTTCCGAAGTCACCATTGTTGCGGAGTTGATGGAGTTTTCGAGGTCAAGTTTAAAGCACGATTTGCAGCAATGGAACCAAACTGATGCTGCAGGAAATGTGCTTATCAATCTTCCTCCACGTGGCGGGACCGATCACCTGGCTTCTTGACACAAAAGCAGAACCCACGACTAGCCGGATGTGTCTCCCCGAAGACGCTCGGGCGTGAGTAAGATAACAGTTGTATAAAGCTCAAAATGTATTGAATAATGAACTCAGAATACAAAATGGCAGTTACCTTTCACCGTTTGGTAGTGATGAAGTATTTATAGACAAGAGCGGTGTATTTTTGGGGAGGCGACATGTGCTCCGAGATTGTAGCGGCAGTTACTTGATTGTGGGAACGTGTCTATAACGGCCCCTGATTTGTAGGGATGTGGTTATGAGAATTGTTCAACCAAATACGCCGGCAAGTGTCAGGTCGTCACTTGTTGATTTAGGTCGAGGTCACCACTCGTGGAATGGTCGACCTGACTGTCGGGTAGAGCATGGTTCGTACCCGAATTGTAATATGGATCATGAGGTCGGACTAAGTTAGGTCGGGACCTGGTAGGTCGGACCGTGAGCTTAGTCGATTGATACTTGAGATGGGCTTTGGGCCTTGTTTTGATTGGACCAGCCTTATTGGAAATGTGGAGACCAAGGCTGTCTGTAATTGGACTTTACTCGTTTGGCCCAACTCGACACTTTTGGTATGTTCAATAAACATTCATAATACTCCATTTGTCCCAAGTTAAATATCCTTTTATTGTCAAAAAATGAATACCTTTTGAATCATTTCCTTCAAATAACTGTTCCTAAATATATTTTTTCAATTTTTTTAACATTCATTATATTTTTGCAAAATTGAAAATTTTAAAGGAAAGAAAAAGAGTATTTATGAATTTTTTTCTATCAAAATCAATATTCTCAAATAATTCTTAAATTCAAAATCGACAATCATTTTAGTACAAAGGGAGTATATACTTTCAAACTTTTAGTTTTACAAAAATATAATAAACTATGATAACAAAATTGAAAAAAAAATAATAATTTAGGAACAGCTTATTTTTGAAAGAAAAGTTTCAAAAGATCATTAATTTTGGGACAAAAAAGGCATTCAATTTGGGCAAATGAAGTATTTTTTGTATTTTACATTTGGTTTGGAATTTGAGTATGATCAATTTTGACAAAAATGTTCATGTGATTTTATTTTATGAAAATGAAAAAAAATATATATGCATAATTGTAATTTACATTTTATTTTATGAAAATGAAAAAAAATTAATTCAAAAATAGAACTTAAATTTGGCCATCACCTGTCTATCTTCGGCCACTACTACTTGCACATTTGGCCATCACCTGCCATCCCTTTAAAAGACCTTTGTTTTGTTAGAGGATAAAATTATCCAAATATCAATTATTTTTTCCAAATTGATGTCGACAATTGGACTTGAAAAACTTAAATTTTTAGAAATTTGTACAACTGAGAAGATAGATTTTTCAGAGTTTGAACATCAACATCAGAGCAAATGAGAATTCTCGGTGTTTTGTTTGAACAATATTAATTCTCAATTATTTAAATAAGGGGATATTATATTCACCACAGTTTGATTTTGCTTAGCTTAAAGACTTCAGTCCACAATAATTTAAATGGAGATGGTATTATCACATCATATTCATCTTTGTTTTAAAAGAGAAGGAGGGTTATTGTAATTTGTAACAACATAGAGTATTAATCTTAGCTTTAAACAACTGGAAATTCTAGTTTTGAGACATTTAAAACGGGTGGCTATACCAATGATATTTAATATTTATATTTGGGTCGGTCTCTGAAGAAACACATTTTTTCATAACTTATGGAGAAACGTGTTCTGGATATTCAGAAGCTTTGGAATGAATATCCAGAAAAAAAAATTGGGGCCAAGGCCAAATTTTAAATTTCTGGATATCACTTTCATAAGGTTCTGGATATCCAGAACATTGAATATTGATATCGAGAAGCCTTGGGACGGATATCCAGAAAAAAAAGATTTGAAGCCAAATCCAAGGCCAAGACCAAATTTATGATTCTGGATATCACTTTCATAAGGTTCTGGATATCCAGAACATTGAATATTGATATCCAGAAGCTTTGGAACGGATATCCAGAAAAAAAGATTTGGGGCAAAGACCAAGGCCAAGGCCAAATTTCTGATTCTGGATATCACTTTCATAAGGTTCTGGATATTCAGAAGCCTTGGGACGGATATCCAGAAAAAAGAGTCGTGCCATACTTATGGAGAAACGTGTTCTGGTCTGCATTGTCGCGCGATAAGTCGGGCCCCGTTCCTCCATAAATTATGGAGAAACGCGTTTCTCCCCAGATTTTACGTTTATATTTTCATATGATATTATCCCATGGCTTTTCTAATTTAGTTTTCGTTATTTATCAAAGCTTTTTAATCATGCGGATGTTATACTAGTTTTATTAACGTGTAATCATGTAAGAGACCGATGAATCTATACATTTGCCAAAGGCATTATATCCCATACTATACAAATAAATAGATTAAGGCCCGTCTGGTGCACAGTTTTTAAAATGGAGCTTTCTATAAATGGAGCAATTTTTAAAACGGAGCAGCTTTCTGTAAATGTGTTTGGTTCATCATTTTAAAATGCTAATTTAAAATTTTAATATTTGTTTGCAATGACATTTTTACCATTTTAGAAATAACATGATTTTATATTATAGACCATGTAACCCTGGGGATAAAGTCGCCGATTGACCCACAAATATTCCTTTCAATCCCAATTCCCAACCATTCAGTTTCCTCCAACTCAAACCTTGTTCCCAACCATCAGTTTCCTGTTTCCTCCTCCAACTCAAACCTTGTTCGTCTCTTTGTTACAGCTTCTCCTCTGTTTCCTTTACACCACCGTCAATATCACACCTCCGACACAAATCCAACGTTAAGGTTTATAAATTTATGGCCTTTACGTAAGTTCTTTATTTATTCATATTTTCTCTCTTTAATTTCTCTTTTAACCTTTTTCATTCAAACAAATCTAGAAATTACATATTAAAAAACCCATCTCTTTCTTCTCTGTTTCTGTAATTTTGATAAGGCTGGTGACACATAAGAGAAAAGAAAATAGAGGAAGTCATTTTGGTCCAAATTTGAAATAGCCTCCGTTCTAATCTCTCCGTTTATGAAAAAGCTAGAAATTCTACCGGCAAAAAATGATGTTCCGTTTGTAAAAAGCCAACTTTATAACTCCTCATTGACACGCTTAAAAAAAGCTGATTTTTCCTCTGTTTTCTTCATAAACGCGCGACCAGACACGCCCTAAAAAAGTAAGGGTTACATTCACTAGTCTCTTCTAAGGTTTCCTCTAATATTTTTTTGTTTTTTCCAACTCTCAAGTGAGGAGTGTGGGGGTAGGGGTGTTGTCCGGATTGATTCAATTTTTGTCAAAATTTTAGAAAGCTAGAACCGGATCAATATTTCAGTTTTTATATAAATTAAGAATCAGGACCAGACCAGTAAATTATAGAACCAATCTCATTAGTCCAGTTCCAATGGTATGAATCCGGTCCGATTCTAGAAATTACTATATATTATATTTTTTACAAAAACAAAACATATAACAATTAAATATTATCATCGGTTATGTAAAAAATAAATAAAATTAAACCAAGTTGTAACATATATTCAATATTCAAATCACAACATATACCATTGAAATTTAATTGTTCACCTTCAAACTTAACCATAACATAAAAAAAAAAAAATTAAAACTAAAACTTACAAATTACATCATCAAGTCGACTGGAATTTTTTCAAATTGAGTGTCACCTTCAAGTTTTAACTTTAAAACACAATTGTCCAATAAAGAATATGATCAATATAAAATATAAAACTGTTTAAATTCAAGAAATTGAACCAAAATCAAAGAATATGATCAATATAAAATATAAAATTGTTTAAATTCAAGAAATTGAACCAAAATCAGACCAATAATATTAATTTTGTTCAATTTTTATTGGTTTGATATAGTTTTATCGGGCTAGTTCGATTTTACGAAAATTTTGTACAACCCTAACTAAATAGAGGGATGAAAGTCTAAATTATGAAACATGAAACTTAATTTTTACCGCTAAAACACTCATTTTTAGAAACAGGTTTGCTCTTAGAGTATGTTTGGATACCCCAATTTCATAGCTTGAAATTGAAATTGGGGCCTCCAAAATCAATTTCATTGTTTTGGAACATAACTAAAATTTGAAATTTGAATTGTGTTGAAATTCTAAATCACTCAATTACACAAAACTAATTCTATCTTAAATCCTAATAATTTAAATTCTAAATTTTGACCAATTAATAACAACTCATATTCTTTTTACCACCACAACAACTTTCAACCGCCACCATTTGTACCACCTCCCGCCGGCGCCAACACCTCCGGCAACCGCCGCCTACAACCACCATTGCCGCCGCCAACACCTTCGGCAACCGCCGACACCTCCGATAACCACCACCGCTGCCTCCGGCCACTCTCCGCCACCACTGCCACTTCAGGAAACCACCGCCTCCAACTACCTCCGCCGACTGCCACCTATCGCCGCCATTAACCACCACCACTATATACTGTTTATTTTAAAAAATATAACTTTTTTATACTTTTGTTGTTGGCAAGGTTTGAACCTTTGTTATTTATAATAACTAACAACCATATACAATTAGACTAAACTAGATACTTGACTTATTATTGAACTTTTCTTTTAAGTATAATGTATAATTACAATTGAATTTCACACATTATCCAAACAATGAAAATGCTATAATTTTGAAAGCAAATTCTAAGTTATTTAAATTTAATAAAATTTAAATATTTATTGAATTCAAAATCAATGCATTCAAACGAACCAGTTAAAACTCAAAAATGTGAAAACTAAAGGGAGTATTGATTTCTACCAATTACAAAACTTCAAAGATGGAAACTGAATTAAAAAACAAAAAGAATAATAATGGAAAAAAAAAAAAAAAGTAGTGTATGCACTTGTCTCGAATTTGAACTTCTTGAGATTGAGAAAGACAAAGGTTATGTAATTATAAAATTAGAGAAAAAGATAATATATTAACAGGGGAATGGATGAATATGGAAAATAACGTCATGCATGATGATAGAAGGAGAAAAATCCCTCTTGACTATTCTTCAGTCAGGTGGCTTTTTGTTTTTTTTTTTTTATTACCCAAGTTTCAGAGCGTAGGTTAATCCTGACTACCACTGCACCCTCGATATGCTTGGCGAAGGTAAATCGCTGGATGTGCTTACTCTGTGGCCAAGTGAGCCCGTTATACTCCAGCCCCGAGGAGCCCTCCTACAAGGGCAATTACTTGGCCGCTCCACAACACCAATGAATTGGCTCCACATCACCAATAGATTGGCCGCTCCACATCACCGAAGCTGCCAGATTTGAACTCCCCACACCGAGGGTACAAGCCCGCCGTCTTCTTAACCGGTACGGATGTGCCCCGGGAGACTCCAAAGCTCCTGAAACCCAAGTAAATAATTAAACCACAAGATTCCCCTTAGGGGGAATCGAACTGGTGACCTTCCCTAAGAAAAGTCACCCAAGATACCATTAGGCCAGGAGACCATGGGTGTCAGGTGGCTTTTTGACAAACACAGTTGGTTGCTGCAGTCTATTCCCTCCGTCGAAATATTTTTTTCATTTTCTTTTATTTATTAACACATACTCCCTCCGTCCCATTAATAACTTCACTTTTTGTCATTTTGGGTGTCCCATTGAAAGCTTCACCTTTTCTTTTTTGACAAAGAATCTTTACTATTCCCTCCACTCATTCTCTCTCCTACATTATTTTAATACTCACAACACCATTATAATTTATTATTTCCTCGACTCATTCTCTCTCCTATTTTCAAATTTTTCTCTACTATTTTCAAATTACACTCACAACATTTTTTCTT
This sequence comes from Adenophora triphylla var. japonica, assembly GCA_022495995.1. NCBI lineage: Eukaryota > Viridiplantae > Streptophyta > Magnoliopsida > Asterales > Campanulaceae > Adenophora > Adenophora triphylla. The sequence continues at coordinate 12,545 of JAFEMH010008154.1, read as the reverse complement.
CCCACCCATTTTCTTAATTTGCGTTCCGGAGCCAAAATGGTGAAGGAAATAATGGGACGGAGGGAGTACTCCCTCCGTCCTAATAGTAGCTGCCCAATTTTTGGGTTGCACGCAAATTAAGAAAATGAGGGGAAAGTAAAAATGTTATGAGTGTAATTTGAAAATAGGAGAGAGAATGAGTGGAGGGAATATTAAATTATAATGGTGTTGTGAGTATTAAAATAATGTAGGAGAGAGAAAGAGTGGAGGGAATAGTAAAGATTCCTTTGCCAAAAAAGGAAAGTGAAAGCTATTAATGGGACACCCAAAATGGCAAAATGAAAAGCTTCTATTGGGACGGAGGGAGTACAATTACATTGAAAATAATTTTATTTTAATTAATTATTTAAATGAAAATCTAAAATTTATTATTAATAATATTTATAATTGAATATCGATAGCAAATTTTAAATTACTTTTAACATAATTTAATCTATATAAAATTATTGATCAAATTACTAAGTCTTAATTAACCATATTTACATAATGAACATCAAAATATTTTTATACAATTCTAAAAATTATTATTTATGGTGTTTTTAAAGGTGAAACAAGAGCAATTTTTAAAATTATATAAAGATATCTAAATATTTATAAAATTATGGTTAAAAATTGATTTATTTGAAAAAAAAAAGTCAAATTGTTATCATTATAATTGATGGGGGGAGTATACTTTATTCCCATCTCTCTATATAAAGTGGATAGACACGTAAAGAGGAACTAACTGAGAGACTTAACCATTAGACTGAGTTTTATACAGGACTTGAAAGAATGGATATTTGTGGAGGAGAGGTTAGGATTAACAAACAGGTGGTACTGACGGACTACGTTAAAGAAGGAACCATACCAAAGGAGTCGGATATGTATTTAACGACGGAGAAGACGATATGCTTAACGGTGCCTGACGGAGATGACTGGAAAAATGGGTTGATATTGAAGAATCTCTACTTGTCATGTGATCCTCACATGCGTTTTCAAATGACTGGAAAACCCACTCCAAACTTTCCTACTTTTACCCCTCATTCTGTATGTCTCTTTCCCTTCTATTCTCCTTTTATTTAATTAGATTACAGCATTTCAAATTATAACAACTGGGAGAGGAATTTGTGTTATAACATGGATTGCAAAATGTGTATACTTAGTAAATATACGTAAACATGTAAATGTATATGTATAAATCATAAATATAATGTTAATATAAAGTGTAGAAAATTAATAAATGTGTAGAATTGATGAAGGTCAAACGGATAACCCGGCCCGGCCCGGCCCGTCAACCAAGGGCCAAACGGACAAACGGGTTTTACCCGACCCGTCCGTGAGACCATCATTAATGGTGAACGAAAAATTCGTTCACCACGTGAACGAAACTGGCCTGTGAACGAAATTTCGCTCACGCCAGCTTACATTCTGTAGTGGTGAACAAATTTTTCGTTCACAGAAATATTTTTTAATAGAAATTTGATATTATAAAATGGACTTTTCTATTGTGTGTCCATGAACACATGATAAGGATTAAAGATTCTCTTGTAATGTGTGTCAAATTAATATTTGACACACACTATAAGAGAATTTTTAAAAGATTTTCTTGTAATGTGTGTCAAGTATTAATTTGACATACATTACAAGAGAATCTTTAATCCTTATCATGTGTCCATGGGCACACAATAGAAAAGTCCTTATAAAATTAATAATATACATTACTAAATATTATTTTGTATTAACATCATTAACAATAAATATAATTAATTTTTTATTATTTTACTTAATTGCACAATTTAAAAATTAAACACTCATAAATAAACGTTAAATTACGATAATTTAAAACATTACACTCATAAAAATTAAAAATTAAAATACAACACTCAAACAAATGAATAGAAAGTATTCCCGTAATTAACAATAAATATAATTAATTTTTTATTATTTGTACGAAATTGAGATCGTTAGCCAGCATTTGCTCGAACCAAGCATGATCAGGATTTGTTTCAGAATTATGAGAACTATTCCCGTAATTACTCATAATAAAAAAAAAGGAAAATCTTAATTTTTTTGCTAAGTATAGAGAAAGAAAGTATGGAAGAAGAGATGTACATAATCTAGCAATCTTGAGCTCTATTTATAGGAAAAAAATGAGTGTTTTTGAAATTTTGATCTAAACGGCGTCGTTTGATGCAAGAGAAAATTTAAATATATAAAAAATTAAAATTTTATCAAATATATAAAATAATTTTTTTTATCATTTTTAAATAGTAAAATATTAAAATTATGTCAAATATTATAAAATTAGACTCTATTTATAGACAAAAAGAAATTATAAACATTTTTAATATTTTTATTTCAATAATATAATTTTAAAAATGTCAAAATTACAAAATACACATATAGCCATGAACGAAATTTTCGCTCACGAATTCGTTCATGAAATGAACGAAACTCATGAACGAAATTTCGTTCATGGCCATGAACGAAATTTCGTTCACCATTAATGATGCTCTGAGAGTAAACGGGCTAAAGCCCGGCCCGGCCCGGCCGTTTTGAGGTGGTGAGGCCCGCCCGTATAGCCCGGATCCATGGGCCAAACGGATTTTACCTTTTTTTTTTTTTTAAATCTGAAAATACTTGAAATCATTTATATACGTTTTGGACGAAAATGCCCCTCAAACGAATTTATTAACGGATATATATGGGGGCATTAAGGACATTTAAAAAAAAAGGGGGGCCAAACGGATTTTGGGTAAACGGGCTTCGAAGCCCGCGGGCTAAGCCCGGCCCGGCGACAATTTTCAAATTAAAGCACTCTTACCGTTTACTCACTGACGGGCCACGGCCGGGCTACGGGCGACGGTTACTACAGCAATACGGGCGACGGGCTGCGTCCCAAAAAATTGTCCACGGGCTTTGGCCCATTTTGGCCATCATCATGTAGAATTCTTGAAGTGAAAATTACCTATTTATGATGGGCAAAATGATAGTTTCACACTGCTTGAAAGAAGGGGTGTGATCCCTAAATGAATTGCCTATTGTTTCCTATAAATAGTATATATAGATGCCTACCATCAGCCTAGAAACATTACATAATCTTACTTATACTCTCTCCATAAATCTGAGTAAAAGAGAAGACATTCATCATTTAGAAGATCTAAATCTCCCTCCTTTATTTCTTTTTCTTTTCTTCAATATCAAGGCAAATGGATTTAACAGGTATGTTACGCTTCCGCCTCCATTTCCTATTCTCAAACTTCTCAAGAAATTAGTACGCATCGAGTTTAATGGAATAGAGATGTTCCAACAATTGGTATCAGAGCATGCTCATGTTCTTGATTAAGTTTGAGTTCCTGATAGCATATGTTTTGCTTTACTTTGATTCTTGATTATGTTGAAATCATTATATTTTGATGTTGTTTAATCACTCTAATTTATTTATAGAGTATTAGTAATAATTATCTAGTTTAAAATCTGAAAAAGATTGAAGTTTTTGGCCAAAAGGCATAAAATTCGTCAAAAGGTGCAATAATTCAAGCAAGACTGTCCCATTGGCACGGCCGTGCACTGTATGATGTACGTCCGTGCGGACCTACTTGCCAAATGAGTTTTATGGAACAGTCCCTTTGGCACGGCCGTGCGTTGTATGGTGCACGTCCGTGCGAACCCGTTTGCTCGGCCGAGCGCTTCTCTATGCTCGGCCGTGCACCATTGTGTCGAATGATGAGTTTTCTGGAACAGGCCTAGCACGGCCGTGCAAGTTATAACTGTAAGTACCCCAATTTGGATCACTCCCTTTCAAACACACGGGAAACACCGTAGACTCATCCACGCAGTCTCAGAGACCTCTCTCACTCAAAACCCTCTCAAAACCCTCTCAAACCCCCAACCAAACCAAGGGAGGAGCCTTTCTGGGATAAAAAGGGACAAAAGGACCTTTTGGGAATTTTCAGGAAATCAGAAAAGCAATTAAGGTCCGTACGGACCTCTTTGTTTCAATGATTACTAAATCCCCTTAAAGTCCACAATATTCCCTCAAATCCCGGAAGAAATGATGACTTCCCTGCAGAGTTGGTCCGTACGGACCTCTTTGCATGCAAGATGGTCCGTACGGACCTTCTTGCATGGGGGACATCATCATTCCAGAATATTCTCCATCATTGCAGATTCCCTCAAATCGAGGAAATCCAAAATACGGATAACCAAGAAGGTCCGTACGGACCTCTTTGCTCCGAAATTTTTACTATAAATAGAGGGCTCCCCCTCCTCATTTTCACACACCTCCCACTTCTCTCTTCCTCCATAAGCCTTCTGGCTCCCCTTCTAAGACCTTTCGAGGCATTCCGGCCCCTTTCGGATCCTTAGAGGCCTTCCGAGCCCCTCGAGGTGCTCGAAGCCTCTCGAGCGCTCCCGAGACGCTCCCGCGCCGCCCGAGGCACTCTCGAGGTACTACGAGGCCCCTCGTGGTACTCAGAGGCCTTGCACTGGTCTTTCCCACGGTGTCCGGCTCTTTCCGAGTCAAACCGGCGATCCCAAACCTTGCCGAACCTCTGCCCGAATCCAACCAACGATTCCAACGCACGCCGAACCTCTGCCCGACTGATCCCGACGATCCCCACACACGCCGAACCTCTGCCCGAACGCAGCCTACAACCTCAACTCACGCCGAAACTCTGTCCGCGGACAACCGGCATCTCCCGAAGCAATCCCGATCCGTACCGGAACGCTACTTCGACCTCAAACACCATTCCCAAGCGGAAGACAGAGACACGAACCAACATTGGTAAGGCTTCCTTCCTATACTATTTCAATACATTTCCATACATAGCATACAATGTAGACATCCGATACAGCATGCATTTTTAAAAGCACACACACACACACACAACATTTAAAGGATATTAGGGGTATCCGAAAGACTCGTTTTACGAGGCTACTCGGGTGAGCTCTAATATTCTAATATTCTCTTCCCGGGGAGTCATCTGACCTCCGAACTCAAAATCTCATCACACAAAAACAGTTTAAAATTATCTTTAAACTGATGCCCTTTTTCAATGTTTTGGGCTTAATAAAAACGGCGTGGCGACTCTACAAAATGCGAAAGCAAAACGGCGAGACACCTCCAACACGCAACGCTAAAACGGAATAAGCCAGATGCCGGGGCGCGATTGTGCTGCCTCTCGGATCCGGGCGACTTCCCGAACAGCGACGAATGCGAGATGCCGGGGCTCCGCGCGCGAGCCGGATCCGGGCTATTTCAGTTGGCGACTCCGCTGGGGAATTTTTGTTTTAAAAACTTTTAAACAAAGCAAAAGATTTTTAAAACGATGATGAGGGTCAAACTTTCATTTTACCCCTTCCTTTAACTGTTGTGTGTGTGTGCACGTGCTTCGTTTTTATTTTACAAAAAAAAATAAAAATACAAAAAAATGCATCAATATACATCTGTGCATACATTTAAAATTCTTCAAAAATTTCTATTTTACTCAGAAAAAGAATTTTAGAGACCGCACACTACGCGCACTGCTGCCTCGGTTACACCGCACTCTACTCACACTGCTGCCTCGGTTACACCGCACACTACGCGCACTGCTGCCTCGGATACACTGCACACTACAACCCTTAACCCGGAGTGGTCTCAGTTGCAGTCCGTTTGGTCTTCCTAGGCCTCTTGGGCGCGAACGGGATCATTCCAAACATCCCATCCTAGCCAAGCGTCAACCCCTGCACGTTTGAGTCTTGAGTCACACTCTGTCCCGGACTCGGTTGGTTTTTACCCGGTCAGGTGTCATACAGCTGGATACATATACCATGCCGGCCATTTCGAGTCAAAGCTCGGAATTCAAGATCCCTTGCGCAAGCAAGGCGATGAAAGGTCATGCTAAAATCTTGACACGATCTTGATTTCGAAGCTACACCCGAACGATGTTCCGTCCGGATATACATCCATGCTCGCATGACACCATGTCATCACGCCTTTGATACGTCGGCCATGACGATATGACCCGGCCAACGCCTAACGTCACGGATCCCTTGCGCAAGCAAGGTAAAGAGAAGGTCATGCCGAACTCTTGGCACGATCTTGACTCGGTGGCCGGCTCGATTCACTATTCACATGGCTAACGCATCAAAACGAACATGACAGGCTCGGTCCTTAGGTTCGATTTTTCTTTTAGGCCGGTGGAAACCGCTTGCACTATAGGACCCTCGCACAGGCCCATCCGCTGGGATGTCGAAATACGGGTGCAAAACGAGGGGCTTATAGCCGCAGAGATGGTCTCCATCGACCCAGGATCTAGCATAGTTGCGAAAAAGAAGAGCAATCTTTTCCAACCTACCTAGGATTCTGAGAAAACATGTTTTAAGTAAATTAAAACAACAAAAAAATAAAAATAAAAGAAACGGAAACCGCATGCCACGTGAGCTTTCCCCTTTTATCCCGTTAGGCCATTCCCGTGTCTAAACCTTGCCCATCACCCCCTCCAGCTAACAGAGAGTGGTCGAGAGTACCCGGGAACCCGTCTCCCAGTGTCAAAACAGCAAGGTCCTACCTCCTTCCCGGCTCTGTCACCAGGACAGTCCGTCAAATCCCCATGGCCAAGTCAGTGGATAACAAGGATGAGAACGGGACCTTACCCCCAAGAAATTTCCCAACACTGGAAGAAGTTTGGCAGGTCCTCATGGCTATTGAGAAACGTCAAGGTGAGCAACAAGCCTGGATCGAAGGTGCCATGCACCACTTCGGAACCTTAGCCACCCAACTACAGGGCTTCCCAAGCCATGGCTCCTATGACCTCTAACATCTCTCATTGTCTCCCGAGAAGTCAACCTGTTACCCTCGTACGAGCCATGCGGTTATGACGTAAGACCACAAGACCTTCCAGAGGAAAGCCTGCCCATCCGGCCTCACGAGGTCCCGGTACCAGCGCCGAACAACGAACACATCTGGTGGGACGTCTGCGATTGCAGTGCTTGTCTGGAAATGGAATTCCAGGATGCAATGAATGAGGGCCATCCTCGACGAAAGAAGAAGCTATCTTCTCAACAAAAAGCGAAAAAGAGGTATGAATTGGTGATCCACATCGGAACCCTTGGAGAACCCTCGGGAAAGTTTGACTACTATGTCATCTACTCCACCAAATCTCCCCGGCCCTAGTTCTGCACAGGGCCACGGCAATGTTTGCTCCATGATCAGTGGGACGAGCTTCGCACCGCCACCGAATGCCCGAAGGTCCGGATAATCCAACCCCTGTCTTGGGAAGATCTCAAAGCCACTATTGATGCTTCGGTAAAAGCCATGACGGTGAACAATTGAAATGCGCGGTGATCGGCCTTACGCTAATCGGGCTCCTCCCGCTCCGAAACGGGAGAGACAAGCAAAACCATAAGTCCAGGTGAATGTTACGACACGTTTGGTCAAATCCCAGTGAATCCTCCACGGACCGGACAAAAGGCCGGCCATTACAGAGCCACGAATTGAAAAGGGGCCCTACGCCAAAGAAGGCTGAAACCTTGGACCCAAAGGTTGAAGATCCTGTCTTGACACGGCTTCAGCGCACTCGGGCTAACATCTCACTCTGGTCCTTACTCACTTCATCTTACCCGCACAAGCTCAAGTTGGAAGAAAGCACTGGCCCGGACCATGGTTCCCATCACGGTGACACACGATGAAGCGGTTCGAGATGATTGGCAACGTCAATTACGGCAATATCATCACCTTCGCGAGCTCGATCTTCCAAAATTTGGGGCGACCACAACGAGCCTCTCTACATAACAGTTCAGGCGGACGAGCGCCGTCTCCCTCGGGTGTTGGTAGATGGAGGATCATCCATGAACGTCCTTCCGGCCAAAATGATGGATTTGCTAGGGATCAAAGCAAGCGATCTAAAACCCTCGACTCGGGCAATCAAGGCATACGACTCGACATCCCGCCCGATCTTGGGAATAGCCACCTTGAACTTGTGGTTCGGAAAACAAATGGTCCCGACAGACTTCCAAGTCATCGACATCCCGATCACCTTCACTGCCATTTTGGGACGCCCTTGGCTACATCAGATCAATGGGGTGGCATCCACTCTCCATCGGTGCGTAAAGTTCGTCGAAGGAACAGATCGACCATCATCTACGGCGACAGCATAGTCAGTTGAAAGGACCGACACCAACGGCGTCCCGGTTTTAGAGATCAAAACACGATGATGACGGCATGATGCTCACGGGGTTCACCATCGAGAGCCCAAAGGCCCAGGTGTGCCACATAGATTTGCCTTTGATTTGGGACAAGATTCCTCCCCCGATGAAAATGATGAAGCACATGAACTACATCCGGGGCTCGGTTTGGGAAACGCCATCGGGGCACTCAACGAGATCATCAATATCAAAGAACGAGAATACCCTGCACGGCACGGGATACTCTCCTACTCCCGAACACATTGCGGAGGACAAGCGAGCTGCACGTAAACGCTCCACGAGATAACAAAAGAGGCTTGCACGCAATCTCCGATCTTCGTCCTTACGGCTTCGACATGACCAAGTACTTCACAAGGAAGGCGGCAACTTGGAAGAAGATCCGAGAAAAGGGAACGAGAATTGATCAGGCGCCAAACAAAAAGAAGGCCGACAACCATGGACAAGCTCCCGAGGAGAACTGCGAGATTCAGAGGCCTCAAGCCAAATCCTGTCCAGAAGAGCATTCCTCGACACACCGCCCCTGCGGGATCCACAACCACCACTATTCACGGCTGAATTTTGGTTCAAGAAAACCCCCTCTTTGGCGGAAGAACTCGAAAAACTCTCTGTCAACACCCACTGCCTTCAACAAGCGGGACGAGTGCATTCGAGCTAGCAATGCCCAAGACAAAAGCAAGAGACTCCGCGAGACGATGCTTGGGACGAACCACCGCTACACCTGCTCTTCAAAGATGAAATCGAGATGCCGGATCTAATCGATTTTGTTTCGATAACTCTGTGATAGCAATGATCGGGAACGGTGACATAAAGCCTTTCAAGCCCCATCTCCTATCAAGCTCATTGCCACTCAATAAGCTGGGCCACATTCTCCGGACCCTCTGCGGCAAAAAGGACATGATCGAACAACTTGGTCGACCCCTCGAGTCCTAGAGTCTAGTGTCAAAACTCATCACGAGTCCATTAGCTTTGAATTTGAGTCTCTTGAGTCATCGATGGCCTCGCGCCGGAAGATTACGAACTCATTGCCAATAATGTATTCCGTATGCTCTTAATGAATGCTTCGATCTTTCGAGTATCCTCTCATTGCATCTTTAACAAGCGATAAATTAACTAACACACAAGCAGTTAATAACGATTCACTTGATAAAGAAGCGAGACACATTAAATGAACAATACATTAAGCACATCTTTAAGCATGTTGTCAAAGCGAGAGAAAAACCGGGCCCAGTGCCGAGAAGGTTTTAATCACAACGATTTGCAAGATTCTTTGAAGAGCGAAAAGAGGCCTTAAGGATTCGACGCCATTTCAGCCTGAAACCGGATTTTCCAAGAGCGGGAAACCACCTTCATGAATAAGGAAGACCCACACACGAAGGGTCAAAACCAAGAGCATCATGGCCCTAAAACGCCTTGCCTCTCACTTCGTCATCCTCGGGGACATGTTATACAAGAAACGCTACCATGGGCCGCTCCTACGGCTGCGTCGGCCAAGAAGAAGCAAGCAAGTTCATGAACAGAAGTCCACAATGGGGCTTGCGGTCCCCTACATGAATGCCGAGCCACGATGCAAATCATTCTCAGGATGGGCTACCTCTTTTGGATCTCCATGGAGCAGATTGCATCCACTTTGTCAGAAGGCTGCGACAAGTGCCAACGGTTCTCGACCTCGATCATCTACCTCCCCACGATCTCTCTTGCATGACTACACCTTGGCCCTTTGCAGCACTTGGGGAATTGACGTCATCGGGAAAATCGCTCACTTGCCGGGCGACAACGGTCGCGAGTTCATCTTAGTAGCCATCGACTACTTCACCAAATGGGTCGAAGCTTGAGTCTGGTACTCGCTTCCAAGAAGGTCGCGCATTTCCTCAAGGAAAACATCATATGCCGATACGGCATCCCAAATGAGGTCATATCGGACGACGGCTCACACTTCGAAGGGGAATTCGACGGGCTATTGGCTGAATTCAAGATCACACGTCACAAATCTTCTCCTCTACCGGCCCACAAACAAACGGCGCCGTGGAAGCGACAAACAAAACCCTCGAAACGGATCATCAGAAAAATGACCACCGAGGACGAGATTGGCCCGAGAAGCTGCACCTTGCACTTTGGGGCTACCGCACATCGGTCAGGAAACGACCACGGGAGAAACCCATTTGCCACGACGTACGGGATGGAAGCAGTCCTTCCCGTCGAGCTAGAAATTCCCTCGCTCAGAGTCTTTGTTTGGAAAATGACATCAACGAAGTCGAATGGCTCCGAAACCAGAGCATGGACGAATTGGCTCTGCTAGATGAGCGACGACTAAAGGCCATGGAACACGTCAGGAGCCTATCGAAAAGCGGGATGGCTAGAGCTTTCGACAAGAAAGTCAAATCCAGAGACATCGGGGAAGGTGACCTTGTACTCAAAGAAAAGCCTCCCCACTCGAACCAACCAGCTGGGAAAATGGGAACCCACATGGATCGGCCACTTTTCGTGGTTCAAAAGATCTTCTCGGAGGCGCCATGAAGCTAACGGACCTAGACGGCAATCCGCTTCATGAATCCGGTCAACGGAAGCAAACTTCGCGAGATACTTCGCACGAAGAAGAACAGCGTGCATCTCTTGGCACTCCATGTAGTGTCGAACTACGCAGACTGAGCCCTCTAGTCGGGGGAACGTAGGCAACCTTAATTGGTCCGGTCTAAAAATACACAAAAAAGTCAAAAGTTTGAATGTCAATCAAGACCTCCATCAAGCTACGCACTTTTCAAGAACACGCCCCGGTGAGTCACCTTGACCAAGTCAAACGACGGCGGCAACATCAAAGGACATCCGAGGGTCACTCGGCATCGAAGCGGCGGCTCATGTCTGCTTCCAAGCCGGGGGCTTGTCTTCGCCCTCACGCGCTTCAAAAAAAAAAAAAAAAAAAAAAAAAAAAAAAAAGAGAGCTCGACGAGGGCTCACAAAAAAAAAAAAAAAAAAAAAACAAAAGAAGCTCAAGCGGAAGGCTGCGAATTTGAAGGTCGAAAGCCCGACGCCAACGAGGCAAGGAAGCTACGAAAAGGACCGTCAAAGCGACTTGTCGAGGGAGCATTCAACCTCTCGGCCAAATACAAAGCCTCGGCAAAGGGGATTGCCGTCGGGCCCACACTTGCTTCGGTCCGCGGATGAAACGAGAAAAGTCGAGGATGGACGCCGACAAAGTGCACAACGAAGCAAAGGCAAACAAGAGATCTTGCGTCTCGATAAAGCTTTAAAAGTAATTCACAAATCACTAACGGTTACAACATTTCTTGATGAGTTCGAAGCACGGTCTACTCTCAAGTTCACAACATGCTAAAGACGGCTTAATACATTTAACTAATAATGTGTTTGCAATGCGATGAATGGATACTTAGGAGGTCATTCCGCGCCATCTGCGCTTGTCCCTCGCCATTCTTCCCTTTCTTCCCTCGTCCCCGGCGAGTCTTCTTTAGCTCCACGTGAACCAACTCTGCGTCTCGGTCAGAGATGCGGGGTCCTCCTAGAGAGTCAAATAATCCGGTAGCTCTCGGGGCTTCATTCGCCGTGCTTCGGCTCGGATCTCCTCCTGCGAGTCCGTAAAAGAGGACCTCTCCCTGCCAGCTTCGGTCAACCCACTAGTCTCGTAGTCAAACAAAGTGTCTCCGTCACATCAGAAGGGTCGAGACTAGGCTTCGGCACTCCTAAGGCAATAGCTACTACGGCAGCCGGGTCCCAGAATCGTTACACGCCCGCCTTTGCTCTCCAAGACCACTTGGGACGGCCCGGCACGCTGCTCATACCGGGCCGGAGTGCTGAGTCGTCAATACGACGCTCCCAGACATCTAAGGAGTACCACGGGAGGGAAGCGGAATACTTCCATACCCTCGAGAAAATACAAGAAGGCACTGAAGGTGCCATACAAAGAGGAACTACCTCCGCGTTAGCAAGGTCATCCCGGCCAACAAAGGCTCTGCTTCATCCCAAAACCTGGCAGGGGAAACAAGCGTGACGGAATATAGAAGGAAGACCAAGTAAGACAAACTGGAATTTCGACAACGTAGGACCCCTCCTGCAAGATCCTCATAGTCTCAATCCTCCGGTGCGGAACCCACCCGCGGATCGATGCGTACCAAGGCTGTGCCATCCATCTCTCCCGGGCGGGTGATCCATATCCAACACAAGAGGTCGGCGAGCAAATGACCACGGGCTAAACGACGTCGGAGCCTCGGGCATGGCTGAAGTCTCTCTCGCAGCCACAAGGTGAGCAAAGCGGGGCTTCCCCCTCTCGTAAAAACGATCCCCGGTCGCAGCGGACGAGTCGATACAATGAAGAAGTCTCCCCCGGC